>PVLA01006499.1:0-122637 GCA_004027455.1 Hydrochoerus hydrochaeris | reverse complement strand
ATCTGTTTCTTTTCTCTGATGGTTTTTAATATTCTGTTTTTATATTGAATTTCTGGTATTTTGATTATTATATGTCTGGGTGTAGATCTGTTTTGGTTGTAGGTGGCTGGAGTTCGGTATGCCTCACATAACCGAATGTCATTTTCTTTTCCCATGCTTGGGAAGTTTTCCTTAATTATTTCTGTGAATAGCCTTTGTAATTCACCTGTATGTATTCCTGCTTCTTTGTTCACATTTCTTATTCTTAAATTGTAGATTCTCTTGTCATTTTCTAGCCTTTGTATTGTTACTGCCTGTTTCCTTGTTATTTTTAAGAGATCTTTTCTTTCATCATCACACACTGCCAACTTGTCTTCAAGTTTTGATAGTCTATCTTTAGCTTCTTTTAAGGAGTTTTTCCAGCTTTTAATTTCCTGGTAGTCTCTTTGAATCTGCTTCATGTATTCTAGATTTTCTTTATATTCTTTATCAAATGTTTCTCTCCTTTTTTTGTGTTCTTCCCTTCTTCCATCTGTATCATCATGAGAGATGCTTCCTGAGAGCATTTCTTTTATTACTCTACTCATATCCTGCTTTATCTGATTTAATATTTCAGTTTTGAGCTCGTCTACAAGGTCCCAAAGATATCTCTTAATGTCCATTGAAGCCATGTCTGATGTTGTATGTTTGCCACCCTCAGTCTCCCTTGTTTTTCCTTCTCCTGGTTCAGAGCTCTCAGGTTCTGGGCTGGGGGCCTCCTCCTGCCTCTCTCTCCTGTCATGGCCCTGGCTTCCTCCACATGGGTTACAGTGCAGGTCCTAGCCCCCTTCCCTGTAAGCAGAGGCTGCGTTTTCCTGCCCCTCCCCACTGGGCCAACCAAACTTCAGGGGCCTTCACCCAGTTAGTGCTTGCTAGGTGCAGGGAATCGGTTTGGGAAAGCTCATTGGTACCAGCCACGGGTGCGGCCCAGTCCAAGCCAATCCTAGGAATCTGCTCTGGGGAGGGAGCAACCAACTGAAGTCACTGTCACTCCCAGTTCAGTGTCCTCCTGCCCGATTCCAACATGTCACCCATTTGGACGTGCCCTTCCTGTGTGTGGGGGGGTTCCTCATTCCCAGCACTGACCGTGGATTAATGAAGGTCCCTTCGCCAGCTCCGCTCTCCCTTGGGCTCACCAACCCCTGACTTCAGCACTGCTGTGCTTCCTGTGAGTGGTGGTGGGAATGAGTTTGGGTGGCTCTGCTGGCCAGCAGGGATTCAAGCTGGTGCAAATTGGTGAGTCACCATGAAAACACTGTGTCCCATAATTTTTAGCTGTTTCAGTTGTAGTCCCAAAATATTTGATGAGCTTTTTTATGTCTTAATTTCTCCTGTGTTAAGAGGATCCGTCTCCCTCTGTCTGGGTCTCTCCAGGGTGTTTTATTCTGGCAAATAAGTTGCTTCTCTGGGGAGGCTTTGTGTTTTGTCACTCACTGATCGGCCTTCTTGTCTTCTACCAAATGTCTTTTATACATAAATTGTAATTTATAATTTTCTCTCTTGATTTGTTAATTTATTAATACAATAAAATATTTATGGAATTTTTGTCAGGACTGTGATTTGCCAAAATTGAACTGGAGTATTTTGTATTTTAAAATGTAATTTTCCATTTAATTTTTGACAGTTTTCAAGGGTTTGGGGGTATGTATTCATTTAGATGTTTGCCTATAGTATCTTGGCTTGTATAGACTTTGGTTTTAGTATCTGGGGTAGTGATTCTACGAAATTAATTGTGAAATGATCCTCTTTTGTTTTTGGCAATGTTTAGGATAGTGATGATATTATTTCTTCATTAAATATTTGATATAATTCAAGAGTAAAGCTATATGGGACTGGAGTTTGTATAAGAGAAGTTGTATGACAATTTAAATTTCATTAATGTTTATATGGCTCTTTAGATTTTCTGTATCTTCTTGACTCAGACTGGATAAACTGAATCTATTGAGTGGTGTAATGTTTATTTCAAAACAATCTGAGCAAAAATTTTAATAAAAAGAATAATTTATTGAAATTTGTTATTAAAACTAATGCTTTACATGTATAAACTTGTTTTATTTCATATGGTTCTTAAGTTGTTTCCCATGTTATTTTTAAATTATTTTCATTGAGTGAACATTAGAAGTATAAATTTTATACTACATTTTATTTATAAAAGCTATAATAAAAGATAGTATTTTTAATTTTCCTTATGGCAGAGTAGAAATTTAGGTCAACTTTCTCTACTTTCTCTCAAAACTTTAACATTTCTTGTACTATAATCTGAACTCTAGGAATAACATTAATGGAATGAAGATTTTGAGCTTGCTCAAAGAAAAACTAAAGCATTACAAAACACTAAAGTGAGAAGCTAAAAATCAGCAATTCAAATATCCATTTTGAGAGACAGAAAGAGAGCTACAAGTAAACTCAAATTTGTAGACCAACTAATGAGCAGTCATAGTGAATAAACAAAAATTAATAAATTCAGAATATGAATGTGTTAGTGTGGATTTTCTTGGAGCCCTCTTTCCTAGGCTTGCAGACCCCTCTCTCTCTCTCTTCCCTCTTGCTTCATCTTGTATCTTTATATGGTTTTTCCTCTCTGTGTTTGTGTCATAAATTGCTGTTTTATGAGAATACTAGTCATACTGGACTAGGGTACACCTATACAATCTCATTTTACCTTACTACTTCAATAAATGTCCTATGTCCAAGTACCTTCAAAGGTCTGAATTACTGGGGATTAGGACTTCAATATATGAATTTTAGAGGAGAAAAATATGCAGCCTATAAAAGTACAGGAAAGAGGCTTGAACAAATAGATGAATCTCTGAGAATGCAAACTAAGAAAAAAGACATGAATAAAAAGGAATGAAAGGATATCATTCCTGTAGAAATAAGAACTTTATTTAAAGATAATGCGATCAAACTATGATTACATTCTATGTCCAAAATTTCAAAACTTTGCAAAAGTGGACACATTTCTAAAATCAGTGGTAGATTTTTTAGAAAGTTAATTATAATTCACAGTCTACTATCCTCATTTTTCAAACATAAATGACTAAGACAATGAATGGAGGCAGTTAAAAAATTAATATCCAGTGCCCGCTGTCTGGAGATTCCTTCTTTACTGTTGCAAGGAGAGCCTAAAATTCTCTTGTTTAACACACTGATGTGAATGTCACTGAGATGTTCACAGAAGGTCCAGAGAAATATCGTCTTGTTCTTAGTCATACATCATGCTTGGTGCTTTTTGTGGGGTATCTTATTCATTTGTCACAATAATACTGAATGTAACAAGAAGCAAAATTCATAGAATTTTACTGATCTTATCAAGTCTCCATAGCATGTAAAAATGGAACAGAGTTCGATGATATACTGATTTAGTTTGGCAACTTCTGCCAAACAGTCTGCATGTTTGATCTTCTTCCTCTGTGCTATATTTTATTTTTCTGTAGAAGAAAAAATGACCATCAAAAGCTAGGTAAAAAAAATAAAATCCCGGTATTATATATTGAATTCAATTTTGATTTTTTGTTTCTTTTTTGAAGTTTTTGTTAGTTTTCTGCCAATGAAGTTTTATTTAAAGTTCAACCTTGGAGCTTCCTAGCCTGCTTCTCTAGGATGAACTGAAAGCTAGCATAACTGATATAGTCGCAGGTGCCAACAGAGGAAAAGAAGGTTGTCTTAACAGGCATTCATGCCCCTCTATCCTCATGGCACTACTTCACTTTGCTGTCCTGTGCTATATCAACTCATGCTCCCAAATAATGCCTACAGTCCAATCTGGACCTGAAGAAAACATGGATTTTCCCTTTATATCAGACTCAGTTTGGGACAACTGAGGCCATCTTTGATTTCTTACAAATCAAGTTCGATTAAAATACTTTACTTTGGCACCATGTCTTGAATCCATAGGGATACTACACTTCTAGCCTTCTTTTGAAGATACCTCTGAATTATGAATTAAAGAAAAATGGCAAGGCATCTACTTCTTTCTGCAAAACTTTTAAAAGACATGTTTCCTTCTTCTGGTCCATATCTTGAAGAAAAGAATAATTATTGATTAAGTATCCACTGAAAAGCTTTTGTCCTTCACATAGCTATGATTGTTTTCAAAATATACATTTTGATCTCATTATTTGTGTAAGGGGTTTTCCTATGGCAAATGAAGCAACAGGTGTCCTTTGGCACTTCAAAATATTTCTTATGGCATACATCTTGTTTATAACAGCATGGTTAGATTTTAGACATGTGACCCTTTAGATATGGAACTGTAGCAAGGAAACCTACAAAAAATCTTGCATTCCCCTGAAGCATCTATTGCAAAGAAGAGGGAAAAATATATATGGCACTGACTTTTATCACACTTCAGTATATATTGAAGACAAAGTGAGAAAAGTGGTGGCTTTAAATTATTTTTAAAATTATATGCAGCATTTGTGTAAATCAAATAATGAAATTAGAAGAGTGTAATTCAAGGCTAGGCAAAATAGCTGTGACCCACTGAAGGCTTTGTATTGTACCCATTGATGTCTTCTTCTTGCCAGGATGGTTATTCTCACTGTCACCACATTTCAGCTTTCCCTGTGGAGAGTATCAGCATTTGAAATTACATTTCATGAAGCTTAAATTCTGGAGGATATGTCTTAGGTGCAGAAAGAGACAAGACTTCTCAAGGGCTTTAGCATACTAACTCATATCATAAATACCATTTACAGTTGGTTTCACTTTTTCAAGGTCACTGTAACAAAGTACACAAAACTAGAGGACTTAAAAATAGAAACTCATTGTGTCACAGTTTTGGAGGCTGAAACTGCAAAGCCAATTATGGTAGTGCCATCCTCTCTGATACTCAAGGGGAAATCTACGCTTGCCCTTTTAGTAACTGTGTTTCCAGGCAACTCAAGTTCCTCAGCTTGAAGACGCCCATTGCTTCATTTGTATGGCTGGCTTCTTCTCATGTGTCTTTGAGGCATCTTCCCTTCTGTGTCTCTGCGTCTCTGTCCAAAAGTCCCCTTTTCATAAGAATACAATGGATGCTACTGGGTTAGAATACACAGTAACTACCACGTTAACTTGGTTACTTCTGTAAAGACATACTATTGAACTAAGACAACATCCAGAGTTGAAACTTCCACGCTTTCTTTTTCAGTGGGGAACTTGGCACAATCTATAGGAGGACTGTACCGTGTTCACGCATGGATTCCTTCATTTCAGAGAGCAGGTCATCATCACTGTTGTCATCTGAGTCAAAACATATTTGCTGGAATGCACTTTGGGAAATGCTAGATAGAGCATGTGGACTGCAAGGTCACCTATGGACAAAATCATAAACCTAGAAAACTTTTGTTACTGGTTATAAAGAATATTTACACAAGTAAATATCACTGACTTCATATCATTTGAAAACTTAGGGAAAAGTCCTAAACAGAGTTTGTTGTTACTGTTGTCATTGCTTTCATTAAGTGGTTTCTATGAGTTTCTATTTTTCACATACTGATGAGATCCTGCTAATACTGATTTTAACTATTGATGGCCATTATAAATTTTAGACTGATCCAACTGAGAAAGCTTATTTGGAGGAATAAGAAATAATTTTAAAAAAGAAGTAAGCTACTTTAATTAGAATTAATCATAACTATTCCACAGTGCTTGTTTCTATCTTAGCAGGCATTTTATTATATATCAGACAGTAAATTGCACCACTGGTATTTTTTTCTCGGTTCTTTGTTTAGTCTCCACTAGGATATACATTTGAACCTCTGTCATGGCTTCTCTGATTGATTATACTTCTATGTCTCCTAACTTTGGCCTTGAACATGGGACTTCTTTTGGGTAATGGAATATTAATGGACATGAAATTTGAAGAGGCTTACACTATGTGACAAGTTTTGCCTTGCTCTTTTTTCATTACTTTTTTTTGTTACTTTGGATAACTGCAACTTTCATATAAGGAGATTGAGCACACCTGTACGCAGGTGCACACTGCCTATAGTTTAGGTACGATTTCAGCAGAATCTAGCGTAAGTCAGCTAAATTTTAGCCATTTTCCCTATGCATGAACAATAGAGATGGGCTTATAATCCTTTACTAAGGACTTTTTTATGACTGGTAGGAGGACTTTTTTCATGACTGGTAGCACAGTTTTATTTTACAAAGCATTGGTTATACACCTTGATTATAGGTATATGTCCCTCACTATTTGGTGAACCTACTGACCATTTTGTTCAAGTCTACATTTCCTGAGCTTGGATCTTGGATACATATGTCCTCACATGTGTTTGATGTATGAATATTAAGTGCATGAATGACATTCAAAGGTGTTTAGCCAAAGATAGGAGGCATGTTTATTGTGGCAAATCAGGTGGAATTTAGAATCATGAGAATATTCCTTTAGTTCTAGAGAAATGTTATACATGTTTTAAGGTAAAAGTAGGAATGTTTTCTGAGTCTGGTCCAATCACAAGCAGAACCACTAGGTCCTAGACAAAATAAATCCTTCAGATCTGATGCTGAGTAAATCAGATGGCAGTTTGATATTTCCTGTTTGTTTTGGGATATTTTCTTTTTTTCCTTACATAGAGAGATCTTTTACATAGAAAGCAAACTGGACATTTTCTCTGTCATCCTTCTAACTGCAATATCTTGAAATTTTTTTACAAGTGAGTTACTTCTTTGTTATACACACTTTTACTATTGATGATTAATATACAATATCTGCTTTTTTAGAGTTATTATTGTGTTAAAAATAACTATGTTACAATACCATGCATTAACGTTTTCCAAGATGAGTATAGAATCTCAGATATTATGGTTAGACTTAGAGATCCTGGATATTGTTAACAATTTAAAAGTTGAAATGTCTACTTAGTATGCTCTTTCTTGTGACAGTGTCACCTGACATCTAGGGTCTAGAATTAAGTGTGTGTGTGTGTGTGTGTACACGTGCATGTGTGCAAGCTTCTGTTTAATTTTCTCCTGTAACATGTAGGATTCTGAGTCATTGTGAAAACAACTGACAGCCTTAGATAAAGATTATTAAGGCAAAAATTTAATCAATAAATACTTTTATCTCAGCAACACACATCTTTCACCTTTAAAAAATTATTTACATCAGTATCTAGTCTCATCTAGCTTTAGAGATCGAGCTGCTCAGAGGGTCAGAAAAATAGAAGACAAGGAGTGATTTTGAATGTCAAAAAAGCGCTGTGATCAAGGATCCAACTGTGTAACTTCTCTTGATTATACAATATCACATGATCAGTTGGAAACCATTCCAATGTAGCTTCTTATATTAATTCTGCATGCATATGTATTTAATGTTTTATGAGAAAAGGTTCAAACTAAATCCAAGCACATGACTGACAGGATAACAAAGTAAAGTTTCTGATGAAGGGTTCATTGTATAATTTAAACCAAAGTACCTCCACACACAAAAAATTGAATTGTAATGACACATCTTTCATAATGGATTCAATCTGTGCATATTAATGACTTAAAATGTATTAATTACAATGTTAAAGATTTTGTTTATTTTAGGGGTTTGCTATACATGAAAAGTCTGGAGTAGTGATTGAGAATCCATGAAAATATAGTCTTTAAAGTGTTATCTTAATTTTAATTAGCTAAAACAATCAATATCTTCCCTACATATTTTAAGTAAAATAAGTGTTCATAATGTCTAAGAAAGAAGCAAAGAATTGTTGGGCTCCAATAACATCAAAGACCTGAAGAAGAAGGTCCAAGCAGCTAAAATCAAATCTTAGCATTGACCTTAAAGTTTTATAATGTTTGGTAATTACCTCACGGGGCTCTTGAATGGAATTATAATATATTTGGAAGGAAGTGAAAAAAATTCTTGTAAGAACTTGTGGTAATCTGTGTGTACAGTTTTCTCCCAACTGCATACATATACACACTAGAATTAATAAGTAAGTCTTGGAGGAAATTCTTAACTTCTTTATCTTTGTATTGTCCTCCTATAGTATAAGTAGCAATTTAAAAAATGTTGTATAATTATTTTTAAAGGGAATAAGAAGAAATGAACAAGTACATTATCTAGTCTTAGGAATACACCTTAAATAAAGGGGTGCAGATGCCATAAGGCCACAGCAGTGGTTGTGTCTGTACTCTTGGGAGTCAAGAGGAAGGTGGGTCCTAGGGAAAAAAGATCTTCCCCATCCAAGAATTCTTCATTTAATGCTAAATACTTAAGAGTCTTAGGAAGTGTATGTGCATGTATATATGTATGTGTGTGTATTACAGTAAGATTGCTAATTTTCTTAAAAACATATATTTTTGTATGGTCAGGATTATCAAACAAAATAAATGTAACAAAAATTTGTCTGCTGTAAAGTATTTGCAGAAAACTTTCTGTTTTCTTTATGCCTTCTGTTTAAAAAGAAAAAAAAAAGACTTTTCCCTTTCATGTGGCTGTCACATTTCATTCTATGGTTGTCTTATCTTGAAATCCACCTTGAAAATGTCCGTTTCTATTCTAGGCAAATTAACAATATCATGAAATTAGAAACAAAAGTATAATGAACCAAAAGATCACACCAAAAGATCGTAAACAGTTCCAAACCTTTAAAACGAAAGCATTTAGTTTACACGAGAACAGATACACAATATGCCTACCCCCAAGCTTAGTTCATTTGCCTTTTCACATTTCATTTATACAATGTTTGATACATTTTTATGGTAAAATTTTTTTCTTCTTTTCTTAAACTGTGAATAAACACTATGCTACATGCAGCACAGTTATGGATGCTGGGTGCCTAACATAGTTGTCAGAAAAAAGAATCAGAGAAATGCAAATCTGAGCAAACATGGAAGAAAAAGCGGAATGCAAAAGGAAGTGGGAATAGAGCGCAGCAATGCCTTTTTTTGTGTGTAAACTACAAATGGAGACACTGCTGTCACGTACGTATATTCATGATAAAAAATTAGGAAAATCTTGATTTTTTTTGCATTTTATTGACTAACAAAAAGGAGTGCTTTCATGGGCAGTATGATACTAATGGTTGTTAACAACAAGCCAACAATCATCAAGCATTATCATGGTGCACTTTTATTCTGTGCTATCTATTTTGTAAACTATAGATAATTCCATAATTCTTTTTCATAAGTTATGTTGAGTTCAGCCAATACCCCCTCAACCTTTTCCCAAACTGACATCAAATACTAGCAATATTGAAAACTTTTTATTTTCATATGATTATATAATGGTGTGATAATAACGTTAACAATGTTAAAACTGATAGAAATGAGCTCATGATTATTAATAATCTACATATAATTTAAAACCTCATGCTGAAATTATAAAGTCTTTTCATTAGAGGTGCTAATCAAGAACATGCAGCATAAGTTTTTAAGAGATATCAGCAATGCCTGAAAGAACAATATACAACACTGCTAATCACGTAAGCTTCAATTTTGTGATGCTCCATGATTTCATCTACTGTACTTTCCCCTTGACTGTGTTAGCTAAATGCTGCAAAAGCTGTTGATTATCTAGTAACTCAAATTTTGTTATATAAACTCTAAAGCTAAACCAACACTCAAAAGGAAAATAGGGATGCTATGTACTCAGAAGTCTTATATACCATGACTTACCCTACTAGATTTTCATTTCAACAAATGATAGTGCATCAGATAAGAAACCATGAGACCCGGCTTATACCTTACATTTTCTCTGGTTGTGGAAAAGTTTCCTAGTAATGTGGGTTGATCGTTTTTCTTTCTTTTAAAACTGTGATGTAAAAACATCTCTGAGTCATCTCTACTGTCAAAGTTGTACAGCTAGTACCATAGTCTCTACCGCTAAGAATGAAGTTTTCACTGACCATTCTGTTCCCGCTGCACTCCTGCGGCCAGTAGGTCTGGCTCTCCAAGGCTGATGTCGTTGAGCCTGGTCCCTAGACACTCCATGCAGAGGTGCTTGCACCACTCCTCTGCCTCCAGCTCTGAAAATGAGAGAGCAAGTTATATGCATGTATGAAAATGTCACAATGTAATCTAATATACTATACAATTAATAAGCACATCTAATATACTATACAATTAATAAAAAATTTTAAAAAATGAGAATGTGTGTCAGTGTCAGTATAGTTCAAAGGAAAGGAAGAGAGGGAATGCTTCTTGAACAATTTTTCCTAGTAATTGTCAAGAGTTAAACAAATACTATATTCAGGAAGCAAAAATAAAATGCCCACCATTATTTCCCATTTTTGACATTGAATTTGCAGGTTGTTTTAAATTATCCCTGTACTTCTTTTACTCAAGGTAATGGTTAGTGAATATTTGTTTCTCATTTGAAATACCTGAGATTGGTGAAGATATACAAATGGCAAATAAATATATGAAGAAATGTTCACCATCACTGGTCATTTGAGAAATACAAATTAAAACAGCATTGAGATTTCATTTCATTCTGGAAAGAATAGCTGTCATCAAGAAAACAACAGATAACAAATGTTGGCGAGGCTGCAGGGAAAAAGGAACAGTGCTCCACTGTTGGTGGGAAGTACAGACTGGTGCAACCACTGTGGAGGTCAGTATTGAGACTCCTCAAAAAAACTAGGACTGGAAGTTCCATTCAATCCAGCTTTTCCCCTCCTGGGTATTTTCCCAGAAGAACTGAAAAGTTCATATCACAGTGATATATGTGCACCCATGTTCATAGCTGCACAATTTGTGATAGCTAAATCTTGGAAACAACCAAGATGCCCATCTATTGCAGAGTGGATGAAAAAGATGTGGCATTTCTATACAATGGAATATTACTCAGCTATAAAAAGGATGATCTTGAGGCCTTCATGGGTAAATGGAGACAACTTGAGACTATCCTCATTAGTGAAATAAATAATCATATTTATAAATATCATATTGTATCTCTGGTGTAAAAAGTAAATAAGAATTATAAGTGTAATAAAACCAAAATGTGTAATTGCTATTGTAAAAAGAGAGGAAAAGAAGGGATATAACTGCATGTATGTTTGAGTGTGTAAAATAGATGACCATACTGCTGAATCTTTGTTGGATCTTTGAGCAGAACTGTTTGCAGTCTCACTATTTGAATGTCTACTGTGTATCCTTTAACTTTGCAACTTGAACAACTGCATCCAAGATGACTATATGTAATTTATAAACTAGTGATTTCTTAGTGATTTTTTTTCTCTTTTTCCTTTCTTTCTTTTAGAATTCTGTATTGTTGCTATGTTTTTTTTGTTTTTTTTCTTCTCTTTAAATAAAATTTTAAAAATGTATAATTGCATTTGTAAAAAAGAGGAAATAGGAAATGCTATAAAAGATATAACTGCATGTATATTTAAGTGTGTAGGATTGATAACCACATTTCTAAGTTCTTGTTGGATTGTTGAACAGATCTGTTTGCACTCTCACTGCTTGAGTGTTCACTTTGTGTGCTTTAATTTTGTAACTTGAACAACTATTTCTAAAAGAACAATATGTAATTTATCAACTAGTGATTTCTTACTGTTTAAATTTTATTTTTGAAATTCTGTAATATTTCTATCCTTTTTCTGTTTTTTTCTCTTTAAAGAAAAAAAATATCTTTCCTCTTTGGAAAATTCCAGATCCAAAGACACGGATTCTAATTCCAATTATAACACACTGATTAGATGATTATTGCTTTTGCTATGATTACCTCACCACTTCTTTATATTTACAAGGTTTTTTCTTTGCTTGAGATACCTGAGCATCTTATCATAACATAGAATCTTGAAGTGTTCAAAGTGTTCAAGTCTCCAAACATCAACAAATCAGACTCTAACCAAACTCTCTGTGTTTGGTTAGGCAAATGGGGGTTGGAATTATATTTGTATTCTATATCAGACCATTGGTCATAATTGGAACTAGGTCTTTCATCTATTTTACTATGCAACTGCAAGAGTTTTGTGTGATGTTTAATATTTTGGGGTAAACTCTAATGTCACTTTACAGAAGTTGTACCAGAACTTTTGCATTAACCTTTGCCCACAGAAAGTTTTGACTTTCCTGTGTAACATAATTTTGTAGTAGAACAGTTTAATATAGATTTCTATCATATTTCTTTCTGCCTCTGGATGACATTCCAGCCTTTCCCTTGGCATTTTAAACTCCCCATAAAAAGTTATCTGTGACAGGTTTCATGACTCCAGGGATTTGAATACTGAATGCTTTCCTAAATGGTCAACATCAACAAACCTGGGCCCTACTTCCTTCCTGAGTTTAGTCACAGTTCCTTAGCATCAAAAATAACTCTGATCAATGCAATGTTGAGACAAAATTGTCATTTATTTTTAGACTTATCAGGACCATAAGACACTATTAGAAAATGAAGCAGAAAGAACACGCAGTTCCCCCATTAGGGGAGTTCTAACAGAAACAAGAGCCCCAGCATTCAAATTTGGAGAGCAATTTTCTTTACTTAAGCCACTGTCTGCCTATTTCTGGCAATGGCCTTCGGTGATGTGAGTCATATTATTTTATGTCAAAAATCAGATAGATTCTCACAAAAGCCTGACTCATTCAAGTGAAGTCAGAGGCCAGGGACTGTCTGATTGGTCATTTCCTAGGATCCAAGAAATAATCTTTTGTAAACAGAGGGCTATTAATATATTAACTCTGTGCTGAGGTTCATGACTTTCTCAAAAATGAAAGATCTTTCTTCTTGTACAGAAGGAATTCCAAACTTCATAGAGAAAAATTTGTGGAAGCAAATAGCATGTATTTAAAATACTTTTATTTGATATAGGCATTTTAATTTATAAAATCCATAAAAGTTTGAAAGCTTTTCTAACAACAAAGGAAAATTTTACAGGTTACATCTCTATATTGCTTTTAGAAATTTTAAATTTCTGCTAAAGGAGATAATATGATAGTATCTTCCTTTTACTTCTTATTGGTTTGAATATTTTGAGAACTTTGCTATTTAAAATCATAAGTAAAATCATAATCAATTAACATTTCATCTGCATTATTATATCTATTAGTACTTTCAGTTCTCCATAGATAGATATGAGACTATGTAATATGGTATTTGGAATAAAAATAAAAATGTGAACTATGGCAAGCAACTTGGTCCTAGTGTGGCCCATAAGTAAGTAATAAGTTCATGCCTAGAGGTTGAAGAAATACATCCTTCATTCAAAGTTGAGATTAAACAAAAAGGGAAATCTTATAGACCTAGTGCTTTTTGTCATTTGTTTAACCTTTCAAGCTTCTTATTCTACACATAGTATACAAATAATTAAATTTCTTTATAGAGACTATCAACATTAAAATATTATTTAAATTTCCTATTTTTTTCTCTTCATGATAGAAACACTTTTTTATTAAGAGGACTTTTTCCAATAGCAAGCATCTATGGCTAAATTCATAATTCTCTATAGCAGAAACCCAAAATGCTTTCATTACATACAGGATTAAATGAAAAATTTCAGTAATTTTCAAAACAAAGATGTTTGGTAACAACAAAACATTTGATGAGGCCAAATTAAATTAAATGGTGAAATATGTGACAAATAGCTTTATTGATTGGAAAGAAATGATGATGGGGGTAGTGCAAAACAGAATTCCATAGGCAAACAGGTGGTTTTCTCTGGGTTTCAGTTCCCTTTGATTTCTTCTTTACAGAATCTTGGGGACAGTATGACTATATAACTTTGAATCTTTATATAAAATGTTCAAAGACGAGATCTTTACATAGAAAGCTTTTAATAAATGCCTATTGACAAAATGATTAGCTTCAAACTTTATTGCTTTCAATAAATTTGGTCCCTATGATAATGACAATAAAGTTAAATGATCCAAAATGAGCTGTTTTTGAAAAACAAATTTAAAAACTACATATATAGAAAATATGCTATCAGTCAAATTCAGAGCAGAAATTTTTTAAAAAGTACGGTATCAGTATCATTTTATTTTAAAAGATGAAAGCAAGACTAGTTTTGCATGGAAATCATATCACTGTATCTAGTCCTCACTAAATCTTGTTATATTAATGATGTTCAGAAAGTGGAGATAAAATACTCCTGGTTGTATTTAACATAAATAGTAATTATTAATTATAGCTAACTCTTATCCTTTGTGCAGATTTGCTGATTTGGTGACAAAGGTTATTTTTATATTCATTAAAGTACTAAGAACCTGCTTTGCCTTAATCTGATAAAAATATTTCCCCAGACTGTTGATTAGAGAATATAGGACTTTCTCTGGTTGTCACGGAAAATTTATGGTGCTAACAAAATATAAGATAGCTTGATGTGGCTTTCATTCTAGAAAACTGCCAACTACTTGCTTGATCTTACTGATATTTAATAGACTTTTGTTTTACCCACACTTTTTTTAAGTAGGAAGATAAGAAAAAAATTAAAACCTAATCTCTTGCTTCAGCATTCAAGAACTGTATCTCTGATTATCCCACAGGGGAGAGCATTTACCTTTGAAGTTAGATTTGTAGGATTGATCATTTTACAGATAAGGGAAAAACTGATGTTCTTTAAAGATGAAATGTCTTTATTTTCTTTCTTCCATCAAGTGCTTCTCCTTTGCTCTCTTCCATAAAATTCACTCCAACCTAATCCTCCTTCAAAGGATTTTTAAGCATAGGTCTTTAGACTCAAGTTGGGATGTGACATCATCTTTCACATTCTCATAACATGGCTTTATCCAGGTTCTATAGATCACTGAATTCCTTTCTGCCTTTTCCAATCAGTATATTTTAAGAGACTGAAGCAGAGAAGACATGGCTGAGTTAGTCCCTTGAGCGCATAGCACAACACCTAATCATGGAAATTAATGAATAAGTGTGGAACAAATTAGTAGTTGTAATTTGCAATTAAATACCAGAAATCGAAGACAAAGTTCTGAGTGAGATGCAAATAATTTGGAGACTGCTCTCACATTGGATGGTTTGAGATCTGTATTTATGTTCAGTTTATAATACTTGCTATTTATCACTGGCTTATCTTGATAAAAGATGTCTTTGATTAAAAAGGGAAAGAACATAGCAAACAGGGTTTTCTCTGAGCCTCAGTTGTGCTAATAATATCAGATCAAAACTTTTCTTATTTTATTAGCTATCTTTTCTTTTTAATCTCATTAAGGATATTTTGGCAACATGGAAGTCTTGTATAAATTCCCTTTTATATGATACATTATTGATTAAAGTTTTATTTTCTCTGTAGATAATATCAGTGGAGTCATTGAAAAGGTCATTTTAAAGCCAAGGAAATGAGTTCTTACTTAAATAGATCCCACGATTTATAAAGATAATCATAACATATTTTTAACAGCAGGTTGATATATCAAATTTTTTGAATCAATATAGAAAAAAATTTCATTCTATTTTTTTCTTTTGTAAACTGGAGGACTGAGGCTCAGCTTCCAGACACAGCCAAATAGAAAATTACCCCTGCCTATTTTCAAAGTAACAAATGACAAATAGCAGCAATTGACAGAACAATCAACTGTGCTGTTCTTCTGCCTGACAAGAATTCATTGCAAAATGCTTTAATATGAAGGTTAGTAAATGACACAAAAGCTTAAAGCAATTTAGAAGAAATAAGAAAGGACAGAAATCAACACCTATGAATGCGTGGAAAATGAAAGTGGTGTGTGTGTGTGTGTGTGTGTTAGAGATGTGAACAGGGTGCTAAAATGTAACAAGAAAGCAAGATTTTAAAAGATCTTTTGCAGCAGCCTAGAAACTCAGCCAGTGAGTAGATTTCTGTGAGGCAAGGACAGAAATGTGTTCAGTTATAGGATTCTTAAGAGGTACACCAGGATATTGAATGCCCAAGGATTAGGTTTCTCACCAGAACACAAAGGTGAAACAGTGAAAATTCTGAAGAGGTGCTGTGAAAGAGCTTTCATCCCAGTTACATTCCAGTAAGACCCATAGCAGTGCTTTTCTGTGCAACTCACATAAGATGCCTGGAGTGGAAAGGGAAACCAGAAAGACTAAAACACTTGGAGTATGAACATTTCACCAAATACCCAGTTGTGAAGGCCTATAGACTAACATCCTATGGAGCGCTTTCTAGTAGTCAGATGAATTGGAAAAACATTTTGAAATAGCTAATGTTAGGCATGTACCTGAATTTGGCCTACAACACCCAAAGAGTCTAAATACATCCATTCCCAGAGACTCAGAAAAGAAGACAGATCTAGGGACACTGATTTTTGTTTGGTGAAACCAGTGTTAGACTTAGGTCTTTCTGAGATAATAAATTTGTACTGTTTAAAAATTCTGTGTATGGTAATTTGTTACATCAACAATAGAACATCAAATGCAAAGGTCAAATATTCTGCTCCTCTCTAAAATAAACACCACCCAAAAACAAATTAACTTAACCGGATAGGATTTATGAAAAAAAATAGAATATATATATTATATATGAAGCAGGTTGCAATTAAATCTGCTTAAATCTTAAGATACTAAAGGCTAAGAGTTTTCTATGCTGAATGGGCAAAGGCCAACCAGGAAAAATTGCATGAGACTTAGAGGAAAGATGTTGGCAAAGGATCGGCAAAATATCTGGGGCTACAACTAGAAATGATTCACTTGAAATCTGACACTGAGCACAAGAAGTGAGCACATGACGCGACCTAGATGAAATGAATAGTGAAGGGCTGGATGTTATTAAAGAGTCAAACCTGTGATTTAAAGCACATGCTGAGTTTGGAGAGACAAATCTTCCAGTTGAATAGTTTCTGAGGGAGCATACTGGAAGAAGCCATTGGTTACTGGGGGTGGGGGTGGGAGAAAGCATAGAAAATTTAGGGCCGTCGAGCATATCGATCGAGGAGAGTGACTGTTTTAAGTGATAACAAAGCTCAAGTCAAATGAAGTCAAAGACCTCACTGTAAGATTTTCCAACATGGATCATATTAGTTACCTTAACAAAGAAAGTTTTTATTAGATTGATAGACAAAAATAGGTTCAAGAGAATATAGGTAGGAAAAGAGATAAATTGGAGCTAGGAAATATAGGTAAATGTCGAAAGCTCAATTCAGAAGGGATCTTCTATCTCCTTTTTTTTAAGGTAAAAATAGAGCTGTTTAACACAATAGGTGGGGAAAGAAATATGAACAAGAAATAACACATCTAGCACAGCTGTGGAAAATAGAACTGTGAAAAACTGAAGGCAAATGTGTGAAGGTATGGACAGCTATTTTGAAGAGAACAAGAGACATTATGATAGCCATTGTCGATTTTCCTATTGTCTGGTTTTGAAGGCCTGCAAAGCTTTCTTTCTTTTGTTTTGATTGGTTTTATTCTGTTTCATTTTGTTTGAATTCATTGTGTGTCAAGACATGGATAACCATTTTGAAGAAAACAAGAGAATTTATAGTAGCCACTGTTGATGTCCTATGTCTTGCTGTGAAGTGCTGTTTTGCTTGCATTGTTCTGTTCTGATCTGCTTTGTTCTGTTTTGCTTTGTTTCATTCTCTTTAAAATTAAAATTTTAAACAAGGAAGGCAAGAGTGAATATGCAGAAAGATGACATCAGGTGGCGCCCTCTCTCTCAGTGGAGAAAAGAGCTTGCACAACAACCTGCAATGCATTTATTTATACACTCAGCAGGTTGAGGTCAAGTGAAACTCCTCTACCTAACAACTTGCTCGCCTGGAACCCCTTGGGCACCTGTGTCCTTGGGACTGGCATTGCTCTAGCCTTACATGTGTGACTGATCTTCAGTTTCAGCCACTCCCCACACAGAAATAGATTCCATATTGAAAGGGTGTCAGGATTTATGCAGGCACGTGGGAAGGCACTAGTAACAATTTCCTAAGGAATGAGAGAAGACCCAGCATTATGCAGTTTTCTTTATAACTGGCCTGGATAGAGATAAAATGCCTACTGCAACTAATCCTGATGGCAGTGTGGTGACACAGTGGACACCGCAGAGGAAAGAGACCGGTAGTCTCTCTAGAAGCACAGAGGACCAAGTTGGCTCCTGTGGATGGCTGTGCAGCCTGGAGACGTGGACTCCTGCACAGGGTGATGGTCCTGACTGCAGACAGGGCCACCTCATGCTGAGAGTGCAGTCTCCTCATCTCTGAGCCCAGCCTTGCCATCTCAGCTGGCAACCTAAGATCAGGCTCCCCCTCTTGAGTTTTGAAAAAGGAGACTGAGTTGTCACAAGGCAGTTACTTCTTAATCAAACAAACCTTGGCATCATTTTAACTTTTTTCGTCTAACTCATTCCATGCCTTCCATTTCGTATCCAGTCTGTTCCATAAATATGTTTTGAGTCCCACTCTGTGTATAACAGCACTGATGTGGTGACATGACTGCACATAACAAAAGGGCCTCGCAACAGTCTGGATCCCCTATATCACTGAAGAGCAGAGGCAGGCATTCCACAGAGCCCCTCGGTAGCAGAGAAGTCTTGTTGGGTTAAGTACTGAGATTTGAAAAAATTTTAAGAAGTTCTATAGATGCCTTCCATTTCTTGACTAATTGAAAATCAAAGATAAATGATAGAAATGTGATATGCTATCACAAAAACTTAAAATATGTGCCACTGTCTTGGTGTTCCAACAGCAAGGGATAGAAAATACTACTGCATATCAGAAAGATGCTGATCTATATTATGCAGTGGTAAAATATCTCACAGAAATGTTCCCCATAAAAATTTATAGAATGGATTAGAAAATAATATAAACTTGGAAAAGGAGTTAACAATTAGAATATTATCACACCCACAGAAAAAGAATTTGTAAATTTGCATATACAATTGAAAAGAAATTGAGTATGTCCAAAAATTTGCAGTTTTTCAGTGCTGTAAAAGGCAATAGTTTCTCAACCCCAACTTGGTGTCAATAAAATAGAAATGATAAGCCTCTCACCTTAAAACCTCTTACTTCCTGCAAGTATCCCTGGGTAAACATTCACCCAAATATGTGATGCCCAATGTTTCTATTCAGTTAAATGACTGACTTAGGCAGAAAAGAACAGAGTGTGGTTTTCTATCAAAACCTGAGAGATCGCAGTCTGACAGGGAAAGAGTGGGAGGCTGAGAATTCAAGAGAAATGTTTCTAGAAAAGAGCTGTGGGTGTAACTAGCGATGCAGGAAATGAAGTAAAATCAAAACTATCAAGTTTGGAAAGAATTATATTGTCAACAAAAGCTGAAACTTCTCTTTAAAAAGTTAAAGGGTTTTGGAGCTTGTCAAACCATCCTTGAGCTTCTAGGGCAGGAAGAGGACTGAAGGCACAAAGTCCTCTGTGCTACACTGTTGGAATGTTGATAGAGCCAATTCCACATAGCTGGGGGGCGGGATTCACAGTAGTGGTCATTCCACCCATGTGTGACATGAAGGAGTTAAAGGTTTCTGGATCATGTTGACCACATCTGGGTTCCTGAGATGGCTATACAGGCTCTTAATAAGCATGCCAGTAATTATTGGATCAGTCGTTGCGTTTTGGCAGAAGTGAGTGCATTTTGCATTCAGGAAGAAAACTGAACATTGTTTGGCGACCAGAAGCATGGACAGTGGGATTCTAACAGATTACTTGGATCAATGATCTGGAGCCGCTGCTTATAGGCACATGGTCAAGCAGTACATTTTTACCATAGATAGCTAAGTTATGTAGAAATATTATAGGCAGTCAGACAGAGCTAAGCCCTAGGGTGAGTCAGTGCAGAGGATGAAAACACTTTAGAACTGTGGCCAGAAGTGCAACTGTTGAGGCCAGAGCTCAAGATAAGGATATATTGACCAGGCCTACATGCCATTCTGAGGGATAGGCAATAAATCAAAGGGTATACTATAACTGGTATTACCTGGACCCATAAATTCTAGACAGACATCAGTCCTTCCATGGGTGACCAAGACCTCCTCCTGATCTACCTCTTCCTAAAAAGGTCCTTTTTCTTTCATGTATAACTCTTGTGTTACTTGTTTCCCCACTGGATCACTATTACCTAAGCAGCTATACTTGTAATCTTACTGGCTGATTATACTTTTGATCCATGTTATATCTACCTTGTGATTTTTGTTCTATAAAATTAACTCTGTGAAGTGGAATCTTTCTGGTCCCCCCTGTCTCTCAGGAGCTATCTTTCTCAATAAATGTTTCCTACTCTTAATCTCTGTTGTTCCATAGAATTCATTCTTTGATTTTGAGGCACATAAATTCAGTGTATCTGACATCTAGCAGGCTGACAGTTATATTATTTCTTCTGTATCATTCTTACCTCGGAGGTAAGTGCTTGGCACATGGAGAGCAGTCAATGAGCATTTGTTAAGTTAATGAAAAGTTAATAAAACTTTTTCTATATGCACTTCTTGATACACACGATTTCAGGAACTGATGGGCAGTGCATTCCCTGATATTGGTCTATGGAATGAATGCAATGAGAGTTTATTCCTCAGAAGAGCATCACAGATGACTGTGATACTTACAGATTTGTGATTCTTTTTTCATCCCAGTCATATATCCATAAGAAAAGAAACACAAGGACCACTAGTTTTCAAACACAATCAGGAACATAACATTATAATTATCCTGACAATTTGCATGAACAGGATCATTAAGATTTATATGTCCTATTTATTATCATAAAGACACATTTCATGAATATGACTTTTCAAAAGCCAGTCACAAAATGAAAGCATGTGATAAACATTACACAGAGATTAATTTTCCATTCACTAGGGAACAAAAAGAACATACAGCTGTAAAAAAAGAACTTAGGATAATATCTAAATAATATTCTAAATACTAGTTTGAAAAAAACCCCACAGAAATCATGCCTTGATAGTGGGCAGGGGAGAACTGGAAAGCAATCAGTAGGAGGAATCAGAGGGAGGCTGCACTGCCATGCACTGGATGGCAAACATTAAAGAATTTGGTGTGTGCCAACTGGATACTGCTGAAGCCCAGGAGAGCTGCACAGTGGGCAAGAGCTGGCAGTGAGACCTAGCAATGGAAAGATAGTAACGGACCACACTAGTGAATGCTGGATACAAGTCCATAGAGATCAGAGGAGGATGTAGTGAAAACTCTCTGTCAGGGAATGTGCAGCAAAGAACATGTCTTATGACTTTACCAAGAGTTCACAAGCCCTGTCAAAAGACAAGCTGCCACACAGGGACCAAAGCCAGCTAGTGAAAGAAGTATTGGGGACATTTTCTCCATCCCTTTCCTTATGATTCAACACATTAGAGACTCTAAAACTGGGGAGGACCATGTCACAGAAAAATTATGGCTTGGTTTCCCCAACTCTAGATCCCCAATTCTGAGCCCAGAAGAGGGAAAGAAAGACAAGTTGAATCTGACGTATAATTCTAAATTTGACAGGTTTGGATTATAAAACCAGAAAGTGAGCAGGCAACCATGATTTATTAAGAAGTAGAAAAGACTATTTTGACAAGTCTCAGTTGAAGGTAACAACTCAGGTAAAAGCCCCCACATCCAATAACTACCACCTAGTTCTAAACCCAATTATTACCGACTTTCTTCTGTTCTGATTCTCTACTCTTTAGTCACATTATGTAACATGTAATCTTCTTTCCTTAACAAAGACTTTGCAAATATGATGATATTTGAAATTTCAAGAAGTTTAGGAGATTAATAAGAATAAAGGAGTTACCAGATACAATGTCTGAAAGATACTTCTGAATACAAAGAAAATCTTTTATTAAAATTTCTAGCCAATAAAAAACAGTGTTATTCTCAGGGAAAATGTGAAATGAAGTTCTTCAGTTCTTCTGAGCACCTCCAGAATTTCTTAAACTTTTTTCAATCAGCAATGCTTCACAAGGTGTTGTCCTTCCATAATCAACAAGGGACCAAATGGTCTTTGGTCGATCTATCTTCCTATTCTAGATGGATCTTAGGTTCAAAGGATTGCTGGTGCTCATGTGACTTGTGATTTTTAATTTCTCATGGGAAAATCTTAAAATGAAACCATAGAAGTTAGGACTGTGGACCACAGCAGAAATTGTAGGGTGAAATGCCCATAAGATTGCTATAAGAATGCATTATCATTTCGTGGGACTGAGGATTTCAAAGACAAAGATCTGATCCTTTCCATCTGGCATTGGAAAGGTTGACCATTCATTGTTACCTTTCACCTCCTTGACTTTGTTAGTGGCTGCACTATCTTTTAAAGGACTTGAAAGTTAAAATATGATTACAAGGACATGATGTGACAAAATCTCTGAATGGTTTAGAGGTGGTTCAGAGAAAGTATGCTTTGGTTTTATTCATTAATTCTGAACATAAGATAAATAAAGATTTCCTTGAAGGCTGATCCATTCTATTGCTTAAATCCATTTGTCCCTACTTGTATTTCTACGAAAACATTTCTTTTATCTTGGCTTGAAGATCAGTTCGATAGCAGGAAGTTTAGGATGGCTAAACTTCACTGTAGAGTTGGTAATAGGATGAGAAATTAATCTTGAAAGTATTACCATTTGGGGACTGGAGATTTAGTTCAGTGGCATAAGCGTCTGCCCTGCAAGTGCACAGTCATGAGTTCAATCCCTGGTACAAAAAATAAAAATAAAAAAATAACAAGAAGTATTACCATTTTGCTTATTTCTGATTACAGTTGATTTTTTCTACCATATTTTCAAACTGTCAGAAATTCTTTTTGGAAATCTATCAATACAGAGTCACAGAAATTTCATTTGATTGATTAAAATAGATCAACTTAAGACTTCAAAAAGTTTTTGCTTGGAGGCATCTAACAAGTCTTAAGATTAAAAAAGACAACAAAGAAAAAGAAAAGAGCCTAGAACTTAGAATAGATATTATTAAACTACTGAGATTATAGTTAGGGTATGAGAAAAAGTTTTGTAAAGAAAGAGCTCTTTTTACTCAGAATAGTGGTAAATAGAGCAATAAACTACATGAAAAACAAGTCTTCTAAAATTATCTCAGATCAGTACATCCTGATTAAAGTGTGAAGGTCTCAGGGCAGAACTACAGGAGAAACAAAAGTGGAGAGATAAAGACTAGCCTAAAATATTGAAACACAATGTGTACAGGGAGATTAAATTTACATGTTTATAAAAGAGTAAAGGTGGACAATAAGTTACCATTCTTGTTTAGTTGCTATTTGTTTGCTAAACCCAGAACGATCTCTTGAAGGGAGGACAAGTGGGAGTAAATCAAGCTTCTGATCAAAAAGGCAAGAAAACTCCTATAATGTGTATTTACAGTGAAGGCAGACCAAGACAGTTCATGTCATATATTTTATGTGAACTTTGTATTTCTTCCTCCTATTGTTTCTTTGTTTTTAGTTTTAAATTTTAATTAACTACACTAAATTTTAAATTTTGATAAGGAATTATCACACAAAAATCAAAATTGACCAGATGATTATGAATCATGCTATTACCTTATTTTCTCTGACAAGAATGATTTAAAATTTAAAACTATTCTCCCAGAAATTATTTTGGTTAGTGGATTTAAGGAAATCTTCAGTGAGTTTTGCAGAATATGATTCAAAAGGATACCAGTGAGTCTCACAAATACTCTTAGATAGTTGCTTATATTTCCTAAATTTCAATTTCATTCTCTTTTTAATATTTATTTTAAACTGACATACATATTTGTATGTATCAGTAAATATTTGAGTTTTAAAGTATTTGTATAATGTGTGATACAAAATTCATGAATGTACAAATAAAAATCATTACAGTAAAAGATACATTGATATTAACCCCCCTGAAAACACTCTCCCTCTTTTCTGTTACATTTATCCCATCATTCTTTCTACCTTCTGGATCAGTGCTGGAAGTCCTCCTTCAGAAAAGTATTGTCATGGCTACCTTGTTGTCCCAAATTGATTCAAAATGTTGATGGGAGTTCTAGCCAATAAAAACACAGTGTATCCTTATCCACCTGATACACTGGATCCAGCACCATATGGCTTCTGACTCTTTCCCTAAGTTAAAATGACCACGAAAAATAAATATTTTGAATTGACAGCAAGGCAATCGTGAAAAGACACAAATGATTGTCAGAACTGTTTTAGAAAGTGGCAAGGAAGGAAGGAATAAATGTGTTCAAAGCAGGGGGAATATCTTGAAGGGCGATTAATCACAACATGTCTTTTACTATAATAATTTTCTTAAAGTCTAAATATTCCCCATGTGTTTTAACCATATCTTGTTCATTGTAGAATGACTAGATCTATCTAGTCAACATATATATCACCTCGTATAATTATCTTGTTTGTGGCAAGAGCACTTTGCATTCATTCTCTTACTATTTTTCAAAAGCACACTCTATACGGAATAGCCACTGTGTCAAATTTATTCTTATCTAATAGAAATTTTGTATCCTTTGACCAGTATCACTTCAACCCTTCCTAAATTACTCCATCAACAGAATCGCTCCTTAATCAGGAACTTAAGCATATACTAGAAATTGAATGTTACATTCTTCCAAAATTTCTATGTTGAAAGTCAATTCCCACTGTGATGGTGTTAGCAGGTGAGGTCTTTATTAGGGGTCCCATCATCATGGGGGTAGACCTCTGGAACAGTACTGGTTTCCTAATAAAAGATGCTTTGCTTCTGCTATCACATGAAGACGCTGAGATGACAGTCTTCATTGAACAAAGCAGTAGCTTGCACTGGACACTGAATACGCTAGTACCTTGACTTTGGAATTTCAGTTTCCAGAACTGTGAGAAATTAGTTTGTGGTGCATACAGACACTCAATCTATAATATTGTTATAGCAGCATGATTGGACTAACACAGTATATAAATTCACAAAGTTTGAAGTGCTCTTCTTTTTTCTTCATCTGTTTCTTTTCATCAGTTCAGTTTGAAACTCAAGCATAAGAATATATCAAGCATAAGAATATGAATAGATTTCCCTATAATGAATAAGCAATCTACCCTATTGCTCTTTGGTGTTAGTGTGAAAACTCCAAAATTAGTTCAATTAAATTATGGAGGTCCCCTTTATGCAATTTTTGTCCTAATGATTATATCATTTGAGATGGAAACATGGAATTAATTTGATGATTGTATTAAAAAATACCAGATGATGTTCTACACTAGCACATGGTATCAAAATCACACAAGGAAAGTAGACAGCCTATTTGAGATTTGCATATTAAAGTCAAAATTAACAAGTTATAGAAGATCTCACATTTATTAATTTTATTTCAATATATATGCAGAAGACACTTGTATCCTACACCTCTTCATATAAAAGGAGATGCATTTATGAATTTATTAAAGTCTAAGTCTCCCAAATGAAAAATATATGCACATCACAGGCTGTCAGATAAGAGGTTGTTTCAGAAATACAGAAACTAGATAGAAAGGAATCAAAGGTAGCCTTTAGAAAAAAATCAGAGCCCTGTCAACAAATGACAAATTTGTTTGTTTCTGATGTGCATCAAAGCCTTTTCCAAACAGACCAGATGATGCACTTAAAAAAAAACACAAGGCATTGCAAGTGCCTTCTCTTAGTGCTAAACCAGGAAATTATCCCCAAATCATTTTCACCAATATATTGTACATTATATTATTCTCTGTTCTTTATGAAAAGCCAGGACCCCAGACTGTCCATCTAACAATATTTAAAATCTTACATTTACTCAGTGTTCAGATATATAATGTTCCAGCAAATAATTACAAGTCCACTAAGATTAAGGTCTTTCTTAGCCATTTGCTAAGACATTCTAAAATGCATTGGAGTTTTAAGACACCAGCCAATGTGCATTCTTGGTGTCCTGGGACTGTATTCCTGTTTGCATTTAATGACCTGTCTGCGTATGGCTATAGTACCCTTGACTTTATCTCTGGCTTCTCAATTAAACAGATCCAGTTGATGAAATGTAAGCAAAGTCCAATTTCCCAGGGAACTAATTCTTAAATAAAAAAAAAGTAAATGGTGCAGAAACACAACATAAAATCATGTGATTATCTTCTTACTTTTGTGAAATGACAGCATGCAGCCTTCTTTGTATTGCTTTCCTGGTCACTTAATCTTTCCATGGATGATAATTGTTTTTATATTTGGACTGTGAATCCTTTGCAAGATCACATGTGAAAATGAACAACAGCGACTTTTTAAACAATCATCTTTTGTAAGAAGGAACAGCAGATGTTACTTGTTTCTTATAAACAGGTTAGAAGCAAAGATGGCATCCACTAGCCAAAGAGGTTAATGATGAAGTGGTAGAGACCACACAGAAACCAGATGGAAAATGCTATTCATGAGTATTCGGTGGTAACAAAAACAGCCCCAGAAAATCAATCATGGTTCTGCCATTGGATTGCAGAGTGTGAAAAAATGTATATGCTTAGTTTTAATGCATTTCAAATGTTCAGAGTATCAAAAAAAGCCCATCCCCCCCAAGAGAAGTGAACAAAACTGATGTGACTCTTAAGAGGCAGTGTTTTCCACCCACAGATTGTTAAGGAGAAGTGCTATTTGCTATGTGCTGGCTCGCTATACTGACAGGAATAAATGGTAAGAAAACAACTGCCAGTTAACATTTTTTTCCCACTGGAAAAAGAATTATGTATGCAAAAATAAGCATTTTGAGTTTCTGCATATTGCCCTGTGCTGTCCTCTGGAATACTGTGGTAAGGTGCTGGGAGAATATTTTTTTTGTTTCTACTTATGAAATAAAAGGGGGAATACAGAAAGCTGCTACAGGCAGAGCTGAGTAGGGAAGCTAAGGCATTTGAGTGACCTTTTCATCTGATCAGCACAGTTAGAGAATAACCAGTCTCTGACTGCAGGATCTTTTTCCATGTTGTTCTGGAAATGAGTTTCTACTATAATAAAAATAACACCAATAGTAATGGCAGTCATAGTTGTCATCATTCCAAACACTAACACAATAGTTATTGTTGGAAAATATTTACAGTGTGCTAGGAAATCAGTACTGTAAGCTTTGGAACAACCTGTGAAATAAGCACTATCTGCTTCCCAACTTTATAGATGATGTCACTTTACATTAACTGAAAATTCATGCATGTAGCATGTGGAGACTCAGGAGTCACACCTGGCAATCAGGTCTAATAACTGATGCTCTTAATCATCACTAATCCGATTAATTTGTAGCTAAAGTCCAGCAGGATTCTAGACCTAATTCTAGAATTATACAAGAAGTAGGTGAGAATTCCCATCACATTGGTAGACTGATCATTACCTTCACATGTTGGACTGATCTCCCCCATGTAAAGCTATCAATACTTTTTTTTGAGATAATTTTATTAGATATATGAGGAGTGAGGATTATATAACTTTATTTCTAATATAAAGCTTAGAAATCTTATTATATTAAAGTAGGTTTCTTAGGTTAGCCCCAGTCTATTTTTTGTGTCAATCAACATTTACTACGATTATGCCACAGTAAGAGTCCACCCAGCAGTCTCAGGATATCTGTAAGAAAAGTTCTTATTTCATGCTCCTGACCTTGCTGGACCCAGATCAGCTACAGCTTTGCTTCTGGATTCCTTATCTTGGGACCAGGCTGAATGGGGCAGCCTCTAGCTCAGTCTCATGCCAAAGGGATTTTTTTTAAAAAAAAGGCATCTCCTGTGATGCTGCTGAGACCCAGCTGTGGAGTATGCCATGGCTCTCAGTTCCCACTGACAAAAGCAAGTTTTAAAAACAGTAGTTCAATCTCCTCACAGAGAAAGGCGGGCAGTACTAGAATCAATAATCCAACCTACCACGTATTATTCATTTTGTCTATCCTTTTGATTCCTATCACTCAGAGTCTTTATTTCTATTTGTATCTTGCAAAAGTCTGCAACTAGATTATAAAGTAGAATTGGAGATCTCATAAAGAACAGATATATGTATTCTTATTTATTTGTGCTTTTGTTGAATAATTCATTTTGTGTTTTCTAATTGATGTGACCGCTATTCTTCCCTCCTTTGCTATCTTTTCATCCTGAACTGTTCAGACTTCATTGTGCATTGGAATCATTGGGGAAGGAGGGGTTGTCAAAGGAGCTCCTGGGAACCCACTCTAGAGTTTCTGATGTGGAGGTTTTTTGTTTTTTTTTTCCCCAGGAATCTAACCTAGGGCCTTGTGCTTGCCAGGCAGGCACGACGCCGCTGAGCTATAGCCCAGCTAGCAGTTCTGATTTGGAAGGTCACAGATGAAAACCAAACATTTTCATTGCTGAACAGTTCCCAGATGCACCAATGCTGTTTGTCTAGAGCCCGTACTCACTCTAATATTATCTTATAAACTGCCTTTTCTTTACTCCCAGGCCCTTTGCTATGTACAAGAAAAAAATACAGTGACCTTAAAATACCTTAATAAAAAATACTTTAATCAAATTTTCCTTTGTCTTTGTCCCCTATTGTTACCCAACATTATCTTTATACTACATCATTAAGTCTACCTCTTTTACAGACTTCAGTTAGTTATCTTGGCATTTTATACCAGGCGTTACTTTAACAATGCATTTTCTTACTTTTTAAACCAACATTTATTTAACTTATAACATATGCCTCCCTATGACAAGATTATTGCTGAAATTTTTATTTAACAGATGTCAAGATAAAGCACAGGAAAGTGAAATGATTTATTCTTAGTCAGCACGGCTGACTACATAAGCTGTGCTCGAAACCACTTTGCTCTTCCACCTCATCATTACAATCTTTGCCCCCCTTCTTCCTGCTTTAAGTTTCCTCTTCCTAAAGAATATATTTTTAGTACTGCTTTCAGTGAAAACCATGGCTACTGTTTTAGTTGTCTTTTCTGTTCCTGGATACCCACAATTTAAAGGAGAGGTTTTATATGGCTCTTGGTTTCAGGGGATTCAGTACATGGTTGGGATCTCCAAGGCAGGAACATCATGGTGGGAGGGCATGACGGAGCAAAGCTGCTCAGTTCATGGCAGCTGGGAATCAGAACAGGGGAGAAGCACCAGAGTTGGAGGAGCCAGTGACCAGATACACTGCCCAACTTTATGCCACCTTGACCCACCCAAACGCCCCCAATCCTGATGTGCACCACCAATCCTATGGGTGGATGCTAAAGCCAATCTTTAATACTCTACACTAACTACCACAGCTACTCAATTTCCTTAGCTTTTATATTTTTGAAAATGGCTTTTTAGTCTCACTCTTAATTATTAACTTGTCTTGATGATTATTTTTGTTCAGCATTTTGAAAACAGCTTTCTAGTGTCATCCATTAATCTGTCATTTCTTTCTAATAAGAGTATGATTTTTCTTCAGGTTTGCTTTTTCAGTTTTCTTGCTTTGTGTTTAATTTTTTATTCACCCACAGCATGTCTGCTTGTTGGCCTGATGTGATTTTTAAGATCAAGTCTTTCTTCAAGTTGAAATTTCTTTTTCCAGCTACTATCATTTCAAATTTTGGTTCTCTCTTGTTCACTGTTGTTTTACAAATTGCAAACACTGTTACATATACATTAGAGGAATGCTAGGCATTTCCATCTGTCTTTCACATTTTAGCACCCTTTTTTTGTATTTTAGAGCAAGATTTTATACTTCCATATTTCTGTATTTTTTTTCCTTCTGTGCCCTTTCCTTCCCTCTCTCCTTTCCTTTCTTTCCTTTTTTTTCCCTCCCTCCTTCCTTTGTCTTTCATTTCTTCCCTCTCTTTCTTGAACTGGTAATAAAACACAGGACTCTGGCACTGAGTTTCATCCAGAGACATTTTTTTTTTTTTTTAAGTCAGGGTCTTGTTAAGTGACTTAGGCTGGACTTAAACTTGTCATCCTCCTGCCTCAGCTCACAGAGTGCTGAGATAATAGGCATATGCCACATGCCTGGCTTATGGTATATTTTTTGATGATCTTTTTCAAATTCATGTTCTGACTAGTATCTTCTTAGGCAGTGTATTTAATTGCTTTCATTTCAATGATTTTTAAAAATATCTCAAAGTTCTATAACTTTGAGCTTTGTACTTTACTTATATTGCTTTGTACATTATGCCTTTCTAATATGATATCTATTTTTCCTTACATAGTAATTTTAATATTATTCTTTTTTTAAAAAAGTTTTATTTTAATATTATTCTTAAAATTTTACTGTTATTTGCAGGTCCTCAAGTGCTAATTTGCTGTCTTTTTGATACCAGCTGACTATCCCTCACAAGAATTATTCCTGTGATATGTACTATTTCACTGTAAGATTATCTTTGAGGTTTTTCTCTCTGAAATTCTTTTAACTCTGGGATTCTTGAAGCCTCTTAATGAAATTGTTTACATCTTGCAAAGCCCTATAATAGTCAGTGATTGTGGAAAAATGTTAATTTTAATATTAATCTGAATTTCTTTTTCTATGTGAGCAATTACACTGGGACATTATAGTTACATGACAAACGGCAAGCCTTTGTTGGGGTGATTATTCTCTACTGTCAGGAGGGCAAATGCCAAACTTTTTGATTATTTTCTGAGAACATCAAGTCATCTGTGCCATTCCTTTACAAAGGTGAGAAGCCTGAAGGATCAGGAATTATGCAAAAAGTTTATGCCCAGAGCCTAGATGTTGAGTTGATTCAATGCCAATGTCATATTCCCAGCAAGCTCAAGAGAAATTTTAAAATGTGTGTGTGTGTGTGTGTGTGTGTGTGTTCCCAGTTTGGGGACCTAGCAAATCTTCAATTTCTGTCTTTGCACCTATTGCCAGATATGGAAAATTCTCAGGTATTTTGTCTTCAGATATTTTGTTTGCACATTTTTCCCTTTTTCTTCAAGTTACAGACTGCTAATTAGAAGCATGTTAGACTTTTTCACTACATCTTATCTACCTGCTTACATATTGTCTTCCTCTTGTTTGATCTACATATTTCTAGTGACCCATTTTTTCAGTTTATTGTTGTATTCTTCATCTCTCTTCATATGTATTTACTAAATTTTTAATTAATTTGTAGTATATTTCAGTATTTTTATTTGACTCACTTTTATAGATTTTGGTACTTTATTGAAGTTCCTCATCTCATCATTTATATTTTGAACATATTAATAAGTTATTTTACCTCCTGTGATGGATAACTCTTGAAACTTGTGTCTACTTACTCATTTTTTTCTCTTGGTGTCTTTTCTTGGTATGGTGAGTGATACTTAATTAAAATGCCAGATAGCACATAAAAAACATAGAGAAAATTTGAGAACCTGACTGATATTATATTTGCCCAGAAATCAAATATCTGAATGATACGATTTTTGTTGATTCATGTTACTGTAAGTGCTTGGACAAAGATCAAGTACTGCTATTTCGGATCAGTTCAAATCTAAGTTTCAGTGTTTTTAATGACTGCCTTGTATTCAATTTGCACCTATGCCTAGGGTATAACCTCTTAAGTATTTCACTGGAAATATGGAGTTTTTGTTAGAGTTCCTGTTTCTTTGTGGATCCTGAAATCCCAATTAGACTCCCAGCACAAGGCTGAGTTAGCACTTTAGCTTTTTAGGCCGATTAGTCGTTACTTCCCAATCTAAGCAAAGTAGAGTTAATTGTGAAGTTCACTTCTCTACTTCTGTCTCTCCAGGATTGTTGCCCTTCAAGTCCCAGTTCCCTTGGAACCTAGCTAAACTCCATTCTTTTTTTTTTTTTTTTTCAGTACCATGATGCTACCTAAGCACTTCTCAATTATTTGCTCATTATCTTGTATTTCTCTCTGGTTTTTCAGCCTTTGGTTCCTGTGCTAACTATGAAATGGCAAATGTTCAAGAGTAAAAATTGTCTCAAAGGCTAGATACCACTATTGTTTTCTATCCTGTATCTTGGATTATCCAAATGCTAACACTTTGATATTTCTTGGATGCTATCAAACAAAATTGTGATGAGTATATTATCCATTATTCATGTATTATCAAAAAGTGTTGGTATTATAAAAAGTGAGTCTTCCATATCCAGGAGTAAACTTCTCTACTGAGTTTAAATATATATACATCAAATCTTGTGCAATACAACTGGCTCAGAAAATACCAGTGACTCTTATGTAGTTGTTTATTCTTCCTGATCCAAGTAATTTTTAATTTCTAGCCTCCTGTAGGCATAGACTAAAGGAGGAAATGTATGTTGTATTTCATATATTACTGCTTATTGCTTAAAAAAGGGAACCTATGCACCAACATGTCAAATCCATGTCAAATGTTCATTTTTCAATGCAGAAGTTAAATATTAAAAAACTGCCTATTTTTAATATTTTAGCAGAAAGTTGTTTTTAGAATATTCTTTAGTGTCTGTGTTAAGCAAAAAAGAACACCTTAAAGTTAGTTAAGAATCCATTAGTCAACTTAACCCACTGTTTCATAGATTGTTAGGACAGATGTTGCTTGGTAGGGGATGAGCACCTTGGTTTTGCGTAAGATGAGCGTGAGTAAGTACATAAGCTCAGTGCCTGTGGAACCACTGCAAGCTCAGGAGAAGCCTGAAAGTCTCCTGTGGAAACACTGCAAGCTCAGGAGAAGCCTCAAAGTCTCCGCAGAGTCACAAAGACGCTGGGTGCGATCAAAGGGCATTTTCCTTTTACTCTTTTTGATATTAAATTAATTCTTTAAAGACTCACTTAAATTAGTTTCATTTTGTGTTCTGCATCAAGTGCATCTGAATAGGAACTTCTGAGACTACAGAGTGCTGAGCTGCAGAGAAAGAGATGTCAGAGATTTGGTATCTAGGCACTGGAATATAGCAGTGTGAGGAGGAAAAGAAGAAAGGAGGTGAGAGCCCAGGATGCAGGAAGGATCTGAAGGGAGAAGTGAAGCCCATGGGGAGAACAAATAGAGAGAATTCCACAAAGAAGGAGGTTGCGGGAAGCACATTCATCCTAAACCCAGACTCACTCAAACCTTCAGATTGTAGAAACACATCAGTGGAATGGAGCCATAGATACAGTGGACTGCTATGGCTAGTGAGTTATTTGGGTTCAGAATGTCGCCTAAGAAAGGAGAACTGGCTGGGAGCCATCTTGGAGAGGGACCAAGTGAGCTCAGAACTCAGAGCAACTGCTGGTTCCATCTAAGGGCTCCCAGCATCAGGGTCTGGGAGCTAAACTCAACTCAGGAGGTGGGAAGGGAGCCAGGTTTGAGCTGTCAGGGAGGCAAATTCAAGTCAGCAGGAGGTGCACGAATTGCTTCCAGCTGAATGGGTCTGGTCCAGCCTCAACTTTAGTGAAACTAAAGGTGCACAATCAGCAGGATTATGCACTATGTCACCATAAAGCTACAAATGGCTTGCTAGGAATTATCAACTGGCATCTGGACTCTGTCTGCCTACAGTGTCTATCAGTGATAGCAAAGACATACCTTGAAGTGGACATTTTTCCCCCCCTCTCTTTCTTTGTTTTTTCTGGATTGTTTGATGTTATGAATATAATCATGGTTTCTGGGATTTTTGTTGCTGTTTTGTTCTGTTCTTGTTTCTATTTCTTTCTTCTCACTTTCTCTCCTGTCCTCTTCACCAGCTTTCCAACATTTTCTGATCTTCCTTTGTCCTGAAGTGTAGCTTCTAATCCCTTCCTCTTCTGATATTTCTTTATTTTTTCACCTTATATATGCAGTACATAGTGTTCTGGCTTGCTTTAGATTTTATTATATAGCCACAAATATAGTTCATATGGTAAAAGGTGGAAAATTAATAGTTGACTAATTCTGCCATTTTCTAGGTTGTGTTTGATGTTATTGCTGATTGTACTACTTTACCCAAAGTGACATAATTGTTCTAACTTGTTTTTCCTGGTATAACAAGACTGAGACTAAGGATCATAGAAAATACTACATCACAGTACCAAAGATCTGCAGGCTGGACCAAATAGGCAGCAACTTCTCATCCCCAGTAAATTGGAGATTAACTTGCAACAGACTCAAAATGCAAAGCCAGCTCAACCTGGAAGACACCTCTGAGAAGCAGTCATTTTCCAGTATTCTTAATTCTAGCAATAAGGCTACTTTCCATAGGCAATTTACAGTCATGAACCCAGGAATTAAACTAAAAACAATGAAAAAATCCAGAAAATGAAAAGACACTTAAATAAAATGCAACCCCAGATTCTGAGCTAACCAAAGGCAAACCCAGGGGACAACGAGGTAGAACAATCCAAAAGCCACCCAGCTGGATTCTCTGGTGAAAACAACAAAGCAGATGAATGAGGCTCTAGAAAAAATCAAATCAGAAATAATTTCTCAGATAACTAAAGAAATAGTGACCTTAATGAAAGGCATTCTTAGTGACTAGAGCAGATACACATAAAGAATAAAGAAGCTTAAGAAAATTATGGAAACCATGAATACCCAAATAGGAAAGAAATGAAATATATAAAATAGATTCAAACAGATATCCGGATTAAAGATTTTATTGAAAGTATATGCAGCAGAATGAGCCATTTTGTGAACAAAATCTCAAATACACAAGACAGGATTGTGATTAGTGATTATAAAAAGAAAGACTTTGTGTACATAGCAAGCAACCATGAGTAATCAATCCAGTGGTTACTGGATCATGCAAAGAACAATAACATAATATTGATCAGAGTCAAAGAAAAAGGAGGAGACAGTGCAAATGATATAAAAGTCCGTTCACAGAAATTATAGCAGAAAACTTTCCAAGCGGGAAAAGAGAATTTGACAAAAAGATAAGTGAGGCATACAGGACTCCGATTAGTCATGATCTTGTTTACAGCTTATACCAAATCATTTAATAGGCAATATTCCAGAATTTCAACTCAATAACCAAAAATTAAAAGCTGATAGAGAAAAGAAACAAATCTCCTAAAAAAGAAAGCCTATCAATCATAGCAGACTTCTCCAAAGAAACCCTCAAATCAAGGGTTGAAGTTTTTAAACTATAAAAGTAAACAAACTCCAACCCAAGTTGATGTACATTGAAAAACTACTTTTCAAAATTGAAGGAAAAATAAGATACCTATATGATTCAGAATAACTAAGGAAATTCATGGACACTGAGCCAGCACTGCAAAATGTCCTGAAGGATGTTCCAGGAAGAGATAACAAGGATTAAAAGTACATGAACCCCAGCAGAATGACCCTCCAGGCAAGGAAAGCAATTAAATAAAGAGGAAAAAAGGGAGTCAATAACAAGAAAGTAACATGACAAAGTTAAGTCAATATATATCACTTATGATCATCAGTGTTAGTGGTCTCAATTCACCGACCAAAAGAAATAGACTGGCAGAATGGATCAAGAAGCCATATCCAAAAATATGTTTCATATAAGAAACACATGTAATTAAAAGAAATTCATAGTCTTAAAGTATCTAAAATGTACAAATAATTTGAAGAAAAAGTGTTATGTGAATAATAAAATGTGTCAGTAATTTTTGCAAATGGAAGTTAATGAGATACCTGTTACTCTGCAAGGAAACAGTGCAGAAAACAGATTGGAAGGGCAGATGCATGGGGATTAGGTTCTCTGAGAAGGACCCAAGAAGGTTCCAAATGAAGGAGAGGCAAAAGATAAATAATATTAAGAAGGGGAAACCAAGGACAAGTTTTCTTTTTAAGAAAAAAAAGGCAGTAAACTTGGCCATATCTAAAATCTTATGGAAAGGATACAATTTTGAAAGAGTTTTCGGATAATATACAGAGTAAATCTGCAAGGAGGTGCCATGATCAAAACTGTTGGTGGGGTGTTGCTATTATTTCAGGTTCTCTACTGAATCTAGAGTCTTGGTAGAGAGGATGGGCACAGACAGCTCCACACTCTGTGGTGGAACTCGGACTAGAATTATGACATCCATGTGTGCAGAACAAGGGAGAACTCTTTATCAGCAATATGCTTCACACACCTTTCCCCACAGAGCCCATGATTGCCTTTTTTCTCTGTAAGTATGACAAGAGAATATTCTAATTTAAGACTATACTTAAATTCTAACTTCATTCAACAACTAAGGCCATTTCCTTTTGTTAGGTATGGGATTTTTTGATACTTTTTACCAAATATCACTAAAATTCTGAGAAACAATGGAAAATTGTGAACAGTTTTTCCATTTTCTTTCATTCCTTACTAAATGCAGACTAAGCAGACCCTGTCAGCCCTTTCTTTTAAGACCCCAGGTCTACTGTGGTTCACTGCTTGGAGCAGAGATTGTGGGAACACAACTAGTGTCCACATGCAGAGCAGGACACCTTTTATCTCTTCTACTCCAGAAATTGACCCTTCAAATCTAGCCTGTAACTATCTTAAGGTCATCAGCCCATATGGGAGTTATATTCTTTATAAATGCCTAAAATTAACCAACCATATTTTTTTAAAGCAAGACAAGAATTACAGTGAATTTACAGAAATTTTAGAATTTTTACAAATTCTTATCAGACACGGCATCACACTGGCTTACTCTACCCAAGAACAACAGAAAATGGGCACAAAGTGTTAATCCTATGTACCTTCTCTTGGGAGGAAAGATTATGTAAAGGGGTATTGAGTGTCTATGACTTGTGTATAGGACTCTATGAAGATAGAGTGTAGGGGGGTGAGAGATCAATTTTATGATAATTAGACATGGTATATTTTTATAAATCCTAATCACTAGAATTACAGTACACAGAAAGATAAATATAAGAAGATTTGGGGATTTTTCCATTCAATAAACATTTACATATATAAATTATGTATTTTTATTTATATATGGAATGTATATATATAATTTCATTAAGATCTTATACCATTCTCTGATTTTATACTCACAAATTTTATGAAATGTTTCACTGAAAATAATTTGTTTCTATTATATTTTTATATATGAATTATTTATATACAACATATCATATGCATGGTATATGTTATACAGATTATTATGTATATAAGCATTGTCTCTTTGTAGATAAAGCATTGATTTTTGTATATGATCTCATACTATGCTACATTCTTAAACTCCTTAGTCAAAATCAGTTTTCATTCAACTTTATTTTGCATTCTCTAATTTTAAAATACCAGAGTTTTTAATTACTATGTTACCTTAAAACAGGGACATCCAAAAATTTTCCTCATAGTAATATAAATTCATTTTCCAAGTCCTGAGAATAGGCAAACTGAGTTGAGTCATTCTACAAGAAGTGGTTAAAAATATATATATATAATCTTGGGGCTGACTGAGTTGAGTCATCCTACAAAAAGTAGTTAAAAAAATGTATATAATCTTGGGGCTGATCCCAAACCAATAGATCTTTTACTTCAATGTTGCTGTGGCTTTGGGGAAATTAAATGTTTACAAGAAAAGGAGTAATTTTTAAAAACTCAGACAAAGAGACTTGGCCTAAATAGTTATAAATCATATCTCCAAGATAGGAGGTTTTTGTTGTATACTAAAGAGCTTTGCAAAAAAGTGTTACTATAAACACGCTCGGTGAATATTGTTTTACTCTTGCGCCTCTGTGATTAGATAAGCTCTTTAGATTTTATTAATCATAGGTATTGAAAGAAAACTCTAGCATCCACTGTGCTGAGGCTGTCTACGTATTCTTGTGGACAAACACATCTACAGACTGCTCTAACGGGAAATTGTGAAGATAGGAACCAAAGCTTAAGAAACTTCCTTGCCAGGAAATTATTAAGACTCAAGAATAGGCCATCTGGATGCGATGCTCTAATGATATGGTTTCCAGTGGGATTTTGTGTTTAGTAGTACAAAACATGTCTCTTTTCTAGTGTAAGATTCAGCTCATGTTCTTTCTCTTTATTTATAGATTTTTAAAATATAATACACATCTGAAATTGGCCAAGGATTTGACCTTCTGCACAGGAACCAGAAATAAAAATGAATTTAGTACTGTTCCCAATTGCATGAATAGCCCTTTTATTGCTGATGGGAACAGGGGGCTGCTCTGAGCATTTTCCACTAACTCCATAGAGGCAGAAGCAGAACATTCACCGGCTGCAGGGGAAGAAGCATGGAAGCCAAAGCAGTAAAGTCCTGCCTGCCTGCTCAAGGGGTGTTCCATGCACATACCTTAATGCCTTCAGAGCCTCTCTTTCTTGCTGTTAATTCTGGACTTATTAATGATTTATTATGGTTTCTAAATTACCTACTAAAAGGTTATTTACTAAAACTATCCATAGTGGGATTATAAATACATCTTTGAGCGAAAGAGACAGAAAATGTGCTTTTTTTTTTTTTTAGTAGGTTGCAAATACATTGTAAACTTGGTTTGCACCTCACAGATATTTTGAGATTCAGAAATAGCATCTTGAATTTACACATTTTTAATCACTTCAACTATTATATTAATCAACTGTAAACAGCTAAAATTGTCATTAAGGCATAAATGTTACTTTCTGAATATGTGGAGAGAAACACAAAAGATAAAATTCAACAGTAATTTTGAATAAGAAAAACAGAAGAAATGACATGCCAAACTTCATGATTATTGTTAAGCTAAGCAAGCTTTTAAATAAATTTAAATTTAATGTAAATTTATTATAAAATAAAGCACTATATAAACAAATAAGAAAAACTGATTCTTTTATGTCTACTATTACCTTTTCCTCCCTAGTGGCCGGGAATTGATCTATAGAAATTTCATTTCCAATAAAGACTGAAAGTTAGTAGAAACATAAACTTCCATGTCACCAGAGAGCTTCAAAGGTTTTAATTTCTCCTTTACCTACATTATGGCAAGAGTTTATGGGGGAGAACAAGAAATGGGAAGTGCTTAGACAAAGTGGAGAGCAGAATGCTGAAAGTAAGTACATAATCTATCACACACACATATCCACAATCCCCAAATAGTGGGTCTCCTTTTAAGGTGCGAAGTATCTTATTTAGCTTAGTGGCATTCATCTACTGTCAAATCTCATGGCTGTGTCTATTTGTGTTTCCATGTAATTATGGAGTCACTTGCTGGAAGCAGTGAAAAGGAGTTTGCAATCTGAGAGCAGTGAGAGAGCCAGTGACCTATAAGGCAAGAATGGTTGCCTCATTTTCCACTTATCCGCCAACATCATACTTCTTAAGCAGAACAGCAAAAATCGCCACCCATCAGCCATAGTTCTAGCACAATAAGGAAACAACATACAGTATAAACATCACTTTACAAGTACATAAAGGAAAGTTTACAACCAGAAGACTTGATGTGGAGTACACAATGGAGAAAGAAGATAAGCAGAAACTCTATTGAAAAGCAAAGTGAAAGGGTGAATTTTAGATAGCTGGATACACACATATACATAAACTACAGGCTAGATATTATGATAGCCAGATAGCAGGCATATAAATAGATGAAAGATGGATAGATGGATGGATATGAGACAAATAGAGACAGTGTGGAAAAAGGAGCGAAAGGAGCCTGCTTAGCAATATAGAACACTGATCAAATTTCTTCCCAAGATAGGAGCCTAAGGCAGAAACAAAGAGAATGTGTTTCAGACTTGGGTTCCCCTGGCTGCTGAATAATCAAAAAGAAGGGTCTTAAAAGGAGTGGAGAATGAGGGAAGCCAGTCAAATGAGCACCCTTCAAAGGAAGAGGAACAGATTCCATAGAGGTTTGGAAGTAAAAAATAGAAGTGAGGAAGTGGTGAGAAGTAATGTTCCTAAAGAAGCAAAAAGAATTAAGTTCAGCGTGTAACTGGCCTTCACCCATCCCACCTCAAGATCACACACAGACCAGGCCTCTGGGGTTAAATCACATCACAGAGTTAACCTTCTTACCCCAGAATTTACCTGTGTTTTTTCAAATGGAAAATATGTTATTTAAATAATGGATAAAATGCAATGACTAAAGGAATATATTATAAATGATGCATAAAAACATAGCAACTGATAAAAATTATTTTCTTCAAAATTACCAGAAAGCAGAAGAAATCTATAATTGCATACACTTACTCTCAGCTGAGCAACTGTAGACATGATAAAAACAGCGGCCTTGTATCATACTGCCAAAACCTTATCATAGATGTGGAAGTACACACAAATTACAGATATGCAAATATGAAAAAAAGAAAATGCTCATAATTAGAATACCTGAAGAAAAGTGAAACAATGGAAGAAAATTGATAATTAAAAATATTATCTAAAAACCCCCAAATGAGGAAGCCTAAAGCAACTTATTGCAGGGCTCACTGTGTATGGAGAAAATTGTAAAATGGTCAGCTCTTAGATATACCCTAATAAAGCTATAGATTTTAAGAATAGAGAAATATTCCTTTCAGATCACAGGTAAAAATACAAAGTTGCTTATAAAGCAAAAATGCCAAATTGAAATAATACCTTTTAGCTACAGAATACAAAGTATGACAAGAGTGAAACATTTCAGAAAAGTCAAAGAAAAAAAAAAATAAGGGCCTTTAAGTTTCAAGAGCTACAGACATATATTTTAACTAAAAAAACAAAACAAAAGCAGATCTCTTATCCTCCAGGATCTCTTAGAGAATAAGCAATAAAGATAAATATCAGCAAAATGATCAATTTTGAGCACTGAGTGTATTTAGTTGTGTATTATAAGTACAACTCAAGTGAAAAGTTTAATTATGCTCTAAAACATTTCTCCATAAAAATTTCAGAAAACATTTTATGTGGAGAAAGCAACAGGATTAGTATTTACACATAGTGAACTAAACAGAATAATAAGACAAAGTGGATGAAGATCAACTGTGTCAGACTTATCACAATTTTAAAGGTATGAAGTTTATATGTTAAGAGAAAAAAAGGTTTTATAATTGGCCCATGGAAAGCAAAATAATACACACTGGTGGTAATAGAAAATTATACAGAAACTCTGAAAAAAGTTTAGAAGTTTCTTCTTAAAAAATAAACAAACAATCACTGTGTGGCTCAGAAATAGCATCCCGAAAGCTTTATGCCAAAAAACCTCATGTAGAGTAACTACACAATTGTTCAAAGTAGCTTTACTTTTAACATCCCATTAAAAGACACCATGCTGCCCTGAATAAGTACATGTTTAAAAAAATCCTGGCATATCTAAGGCAAGTAATACTACCAAGTAATAAAAAGAATAAAGTATTGACATATATTACAACTTAGATGAATATCCACAAAATAATGTCAAGTGAAAAAGGTAACTTCTAAAAGTCACAGGATTCTGTATATAACATTCATGAGACAATAAAATTGTAGAAATAGAAAACAGATTGATGATTTCCAACAGTGGGGGATGTTTGAAAAAGCATGGTGTGTGTGAATATCTAGGAATAATACAGTTGAGGTTATATAAATCCACACTTGATAAAATGACAAGAAGCTACGTATACACATTGTACTTGCATTAAATGATGATTTGGTGTGATGTCTTGAGTGTAAGACTTAACCACTAGAGGAAATTGCCTGAAAGATATAGAGAAATTCTCTGTATTATGTTTGCAACTTCTTGTGAATCTGTGATTACATCCAAATAAAAATCTAAAAAGCAAATTGATCCTTCTAAAGAACTCAATTCATATTTTCTAAGAAAAAAATATGTGTCTGGAACAGAGAAGGAAATGAGATTTGCTGTACTTAGCAATTTCACCTGCTACTGTTTCATAAATCCTTGCAGATAACTAGAAACTCATGGTTCATGGAAAAAGAAATTTATTTCTCAAGATGCTGTAAAAGGAATGTTAGTTGATCTTCAAAGGCTAAATCAGTCTTGACAAGAAATAAACACATGGAAGGAATCACCAACCAGAATCAAGGCTTACAATATAGCTCCAGTAATCAAGACACTGTGGTCTTGGCAGTGGAGAAATATAGACATTAATGGGTCAGGAGAGAGCACCCAAATGTAGACCCACACAATACACTCAAATCATTTTTGATAAATGTGTGAAAGTAACCCAATGGAGGGATGGGAAATAAACATTTCACTCAAAGGCACTGAAGGAATTAGACACCAATATCCAAGGAAATTTCAAACAGAACCTCACATTTTATAACCAAAAATCAACTAGAAATCGAACACAGACTTAAGTGTGAAAATGAAAACTGCAAAAGCTATTTAAAGCAGGAGGTAAATTTCAGGAATGAAAACAAGGCAAAGAGAAATAAATGGATCTGATAAATAGAAATAAAACTCGTAAAATAGAAAACTGAAAGACTGAATTAATAAATATTAGGAACTTTTATTTTGTAAAATATCCATGTGAAAAGAATGAAAGTAAAAATAAGCTGAAAAACGGGGGTAATATTGGCAAACAACGTATCTGGTAAAGTATAATACTTAGAATGCAAAAAGATTGACATAATATTTTGGACATGATTGTGGACTGCGATCTTCCAGTCCATCAAAATGGGATAAATAAAAAGGCACACATTGCCTGGCATGCAAAGAGCATACAGGGAATCCAAAGCACTCAGGCTCTGTTAAGCTTTTGCTTACACTTTTATTGAAGCCGAGCTATAAGTTAACCTTACATACGTTGCATTCATAAATATAACAGATAGGCAGAGTGGTTAGAATCAGGAAATAGTTAAAGGGATTTTTTTTTTTAAAAAGCCTTTATCTTACTCAAGCTACTTGTAGACCAATAGGCAACTGGTCCTTATTATCCGTTACCAGTGCCATGGCCCAGCTATAACAGCTGAGGATGAGAGACTTTGGGGGACATGGCTGTCTTCTTACTTTTTGTAGGGAAAGGAAAATAATAGGAATACAAGAGTAAGAAGCACTAAATTGTATATTTATCTGCCAACTAATAATACTTATGCCTTTTGAGCCCTCTTGACATTTACCTTTTTTGTCTCTCCTCTTGGCTTTTCTCTCCCTTCTCTCTTTATGCTTTCTTACTTGTTATTTACTTACTTTCTTATTTGTTCAATTCTCACAATAGGTTCAGACATTAGGCCCTAATTGCTAAGCAATAGAATAAGTAGAAAGCAGATTCTTAGAACCTACAGCGTTTTATAAGGGGGCAGTGTACAAAAAGTGTTTTAAGGGCCATGAGCAGTCTGTACAAGCACTTGAAGGAGAGCTAACCAGGTTTCCAGAGAGCTATGGAAGGGTAAATGGAGATCAGCATACACCGGAACCAGAAGAGCCCAGCTCTGCTGGTTCCACTGGAATCCTTTTCTGATCAGCCAAGTTCTTTTTTGCAGGGTACCCCACATCTTTAACAAGCATGTGCTTTTGATCTCTATGCCTCATAGTGCAAAAGAGCCCTCAGTGCTATGAAAAGTTTTCTCTAAGAGATGGGAAGATATGTAGAGATTTTTTTTTTCAAGCTTTGTTTCAAAACAGTAGAGAAGCAGCTTTTGCATGCAGGATTGCTTTGGAGCCGGGAGAACTCGAAACAAGGGCATTAATGAAAAGTATTTTCTTGGTTCTCATCTTTCTTCCTAATTCTGTTATGCTAAATTTGCTTCTACCTCTTAGATTGTGGGAAAAATAACACAGAATTTTAAATTTAGTTTTGCATGTATGTCCCAATTTCTTGTAGCAGCGGTGTAATTTGAGCCCTCAGATTTTCTGCAACAAATTGAGGACCCAGGACTTACTCCCCTGGAATATGAGTAAGAAATGCACCCTTGTCACATGTATAGAATCATATTAGTATTGATTACTTTTTAATTGCTACATAAAATCTCACTTCTTACTAGACAGTATCTCTTGTGAGATTGTGTACATGTGTGCGCACACGTACATAACTTTTCTTAAACATGCATTAAGTCCTTTAGAGGATAAATCTAGATCTTTGAGTATTTGTATCAAAAAACTGCAAGTGAAGCACAAATATATCATTATGAAAGTTCAAAAACAAGTAAAAACAAAGCAAACCTCAAATCAATGAATGAATGAAATTAACCTGCTAAATCAAGCTGAATCAAATATTAAGGTTTTTTGAGTCAGCCTTCGACTAGTACAAATTATGAAGGTTATTATTAATCAGTTAAAATGAGAAATAGCCTTATGTGATTTTCTTAATACTCTAAAGCAAACAACTATATTCCATTTCTCAAACGTGTCTCTCTGAGATCTTTCAGCATATACATTTATAAAGAACACAGATTCTTGAAGCTCATCTTAAATCAAAGTTAGAAGTGAGGCATTAAGAGTCTGTGATTTATCCTCTAGGGCAGGCTGTTTTTATAACCAGGAAAATGTATGATAGCACGCTCTATAGTAAGGGCTAGTGAAACGTGATTTACAGGCTGGACCCTGCCTGCTGTTTCTTTACAAATAAAGTTTTATTGCAATGCAGTCATATTCATATTTGGACATTGTCTACCACTGCTTTTGCACTAAAACAGGACAGGAAAAGCATTTTAAGAGTCTTTGCGATCCACAAAGATGGAAATATTTGGTATGTATCTGGTTCCTCATGATAAAAGCTTTTAAACCTCTCCTTTACAGAAAGGCAATAAAAATATTATTTATTAGGGAATTAGGGGCTCTGAATTTTACCAAAATTAGTGAGCCCCTAGGATTTAACATTTGGAAAATGAAGAATAGTATCAGTCAGTAGTGGAGGACAGGAAAAATACAGATCTCACTTCTGGAGTCCTGGAAAAAAGAAGTCACTTAAAAAAAACTTTAAAAGTTTATCAACCACAGTGTCACAGTCCTTTCATTTTTTTTCTGTAAATGTTACGGAATACATATTTAACTAAAAAGCTTTGAAAGGCAGCTATGTAACTCGTTACTGAAAAAAAACTATGAATATTTACTAAGTTATTGGTAGAATGACATCTTTCAGAACTTGAATACATTAGAAAAGAATAAAATAAAATGTTTTTTGGTGATAAAACACTCGTGGGCCACTCAATAAAATATTCTTTAAGGGTCTTTTCCAACTCTAAAATTCTGTGAACACAAAAGTACCACATGTATACTTCAAAGTTACCACTATCACTCTTCTTTCTTCCTGAATGATGAGAGAGGGGTGAAACATTTCCAGGGAGAGAGGCAGTGTTTAAAACAAAGATAAAATGGAGTTATCCAGACTCATAAGTTTAGTAATTATGGAATTAAATAAGGATAAAAGTGTATTTTTGTTGCTTTTTATTCTCTTTGAAAGGCTTTAATATGTAAATGTGCCTGATGAATTTTCAAAAGGGAAGACATGCTACTTTGTGTTTCCCAAATTTGTACCAGCATGAAAATGCATTTTCCTGAACATTTCTTGTGACCTCTTTTCTACTGAGAATACTGCATTATCAAGACTTTCATCAAGTAGATTTATGACAAGTATATGGCAAGAGTAATTTGGCTAAAGGATGGATCAGAGAGGAGGATCTGGGTAAAGGATCCCCAGAGGGAAGCCCATGCTTGGGGTGTCCTGAAGGCACTCAGGGTGGCAGAAATGAAGAGTGGGGTTTGGAGGCGAGGAGACCCTGCTCTTTAGTACTAAAAATTGTGTAACAGCATTCATATATATACACACCATCATACTACAAAGGTACCACCCACTCCTCTAAGGTTAATTCACTTCACCTATTTGTTCTCTCACGTCTAGGCTGCATTTTGCTTTTCTAAATTTTCTGGCCTTTTAAGCTGGCTCTAAACTCCATTGTGTCTGGGCTTTTTTGGTACAAATGTGTGCGCTCTGTAGTACTCTAACACAAAATGTGACTTGCACTCACAGGATCTCCCGCAGATCTCTGATCAGACCTTTAGCCAAACACTGACAAGTACAAGGAGTGATCAAGTAGTTTTAAGCAACAGCTGCCATGAGAAGGGATCAGGAAGGTAGACAGTCCTGGAAGATGGCAAACCAATGTTATCCCCAGAAAACAGAGAATAAGGCAGACATCCTTAGTCACTAACAAGACTTCTCTGCACTCTTGCTTTTCAGTGACAACCCAGAGGGCAGCCAGGTATGGCTCAAGTTCACTTTGGCTAGCACAGACATACTGTATTTTGCTAAGAATTTGTGAACCACACTTGCATGTTTCCTTCTTTTTAAACTGTTCATGGGGAAGACTCCATCAGGCTTTTTGTATGGAAATGAAAAAAGGACATGTGGCAAGAAAGTCTGTGCCACCTGGTGTTGCTGCTGTGTCCACTTATTTAACATCAGGTAGTTAGTAATATCCAGCTTGCAAGAAATGACTCTTATACCACAGGCACTTGTGCAGAGTCCAATAATCACTCCCTCATTTGGGCTGGCACTGTGAAAGTAGCTGTTTTAAAATGGGAAATGATTCCCATAAAAGGTGTGGACTTGGTTCAGATCACCAGCTGTGTGTACCACAGAGTTCCTTCAGGTGCGTGTTATACACATCTGCTCACTATTTGTATATGCCACGTACACCGGCAGTGTATCAGATCACTGTGTCATTAATTCTAGGGACAAGATGCGTATAACACAGCCAGCACATGTGAAAGGACCTTTCTTGCTTTGCACTTTGCTACTGAAAATTGGTGACCTTCCCTGTAAACAAAGAAATTGAAAAACAAGATTTTCCAAGATTCCAAGAAGTCTCTAACACTATACCTCTTTTAGTGTTTGGAGATGCTAAGTGTAACATCACATTTTCTGTCTGCCTGGAGAAATCTAGACAGCCACAACAGTCACTATGAGTCCTTGACGCCTCTTCTTCTACTGTCATCTCATCCCACTTAATCACAAATTCTTGGTAGTTGTGATGCCACTGCATGCCAAAATTATCACCATGGGTTTGCAGCCAAAATTCTGATTGTCACTTCTATCAGCTAAAGGAGAAGTACAACTCCCAAAATCTATTCTGAGAATGTGTTGTCAGAAGCCATTTCTTGTTCTGTGATAAATGAATTATCTATTTTTCTGTCTGCCTTCTCATGTAAGATTTTAGGTTTATTTCTCAAGTATATATTATCATTTTTCATATGTATTCTAAAACTACTGGTAACCTAGGAACAGATATTTTAAGTTCTTTCCCTTAGTATTTAGTACAAAACCTTTTGTTTTGTTTTGAGTTGAAATATTTACTAACTGGTCTCATAATCATCTCTCCAACATAAATTACTCATTGTGACATGTCTACATTTAGTACATTTTCCCAGAATTTGGAAGTAAAAATGGTATCTCGTGTGTTCACAGTGATGGGTGGTTTCCTCTAATCCAGTAAGGAAATGGCAGTTTTACTAAGACATATTTAGAAAGGTTCTGTTTAGCTTTAAATGTTTTCTTTTAAAGCTTTAAGTTTTTTTTTAAATTAGTTTTACTATGTTTTAAAAAATTGAAAATTTGGTGTAAAATTGTACATTGTGGATAATGAACTTTACAACCTAAATCTTAGTTGTATTGTCTATACTCTGAGAGACAAAGCATGAAAACCCACGTGTAAAATATGTCCTGCAAGACAGAATCAATTATATTTCAGAACGATTGTCTTTCAAGCTAATGTTACAGAGTTGGCATAAAAGATTTTAGTTTGAATTCTATCCATCATTTGCCAGATATTTCTTAAATTACCTTACCACAATTTCTGCATCTGTAAAATTGTGGAGAATATTATTTAGTAATATGTGATCATTGTGAGAAAAAAATAAGTTAATTCAAGTCAAGTTCTGATTGGCAAACAGTGTATGTTTAATATTTGTAAGCTATTTTTATTTTTGAAAGGGTATTATACTTACTATAAAAAACATTAAAACAAAAATTCTTGACAAATCAATGAAAGTCATACAAACAGAAATGACAGGACAAAAGGAAAGAAATACCTGGATTCCCTACAGTACATGCATGAAGCATACATGAAGACTCTCTGACTTAAAGTTATAAGCTCATAACTGTAGTTATAAAGAAGACGGGCAATGGCTGACATTAGTGTAAACCATGATGTTCCTAGAACATCCAATCTCAGGTGAGGTGGTAGCCCCAGAGGACAGTATCTGTCAGAAGTAGTTTATGGCTAATTATGTCCTACATATACACAGACAATGACAGAAAGAAATGCATCATTATTGTGTCTTAAATTAGCTGAGCTCTAATATTTCTTTTGTCTTGCTCCAAATGATGTTTATTTTTATATTTGTTGGATGGGAATTTGTAGAATGTTTTCAGTTATTAAATTACTGTTTTTAAGCAAAATATTAAAAGTGGTTTATTGAAATCATACATTTCTATGTATAGAAAAATGCATCTAGGGAGAACTTACATCTAAATATTTTATATCAATTAAGAATATGGTATCTTCTACTGGTAAAATCACTGTGTCAGCAATACTTAATATTTAAAATTTATACCTTTGTGAGGATGTGGATCCTAGTTCCATCCTATACTGTACTCTGCATTCAGATACACCAGTCTTACCTACAAGATAACAGAATACCTTCATCGTAATTAGAAGTTTATTTTGATAACATGCTCAAGTGGAAAACACTTGAATGTAGGACTTTTTGAAATTTTAAGATAATTGCTTTTATAAGTCTCAAGTGGAAAATTTAGAAAATAAGCAAGAAATGCATATACATATTAACAAACTAGAAAAGTGCATGAAATGTAATCTTAATTACTACACCTAAGAAAACCTGTTGGTAATGTTTTAGGTTACACTAAACTTACTGTCAAAAGCCTATCAGTTGAATAAATATGTGTGCTAAAACAAATAAACCAAATTTCCTTTTAGTGATGCAGCATAAACTATGTTTGTACAGGTTTAATGGAACTAAAGTAGGTTTAATCCATATTGTTTAAGGGAAATAAAAATTTTATTAAATTACCAAGTAATGATATATATTTCTTTAAGTTCAGTGTTTAGTCTTGTAACCTGTATAAAGCTTTTCTATAAAGAGTAAATGCTAGTAATTTCTACAAAAGGGTTAGAGGTAAAAATGAATGGGTTTCTACAGGCAAAAGTATTTTTAAGAGTGAGGCCTGTGAAATCTAGAGAATCATATTTGGTTTGTGGAAAATCTGCCCATGGACATACACTTTTACCCTGGTAAGCAGTAGTCTGATGTCAAGAGGTTGTACAGATGAACAATTCTCTTTCTTGGGAGTGTATTCATAGTACCAGACATCTAAAATTGTGGAGAGGCACATCTGAACCATCTGCGATGTAGCCCAGCTATGCTGCAAAGTGTTCACACTGGCCAGCCCACAGGTAGATGAGTCCAGCTCTCAGTCAGGATCAAAGACCCTGGAGTGTGGGGCAGGACAGAATGTTTGCAGGATGATGTCCACCTGACCAAGTGGCCAAACCAAAGCTGAACAGTGACAGACAAAGCACGTTGTTATCTCAGGTCAGGTCCAATAAATTACCACGCCCATCCCTAGAAACCACTTGGGTTCAGCCAGTCGCAGATGCCTGTGCAATGCCTCAATTTCTGCCTGAATTAATGTTGGGGTTTGGTTGGCTGGCAATTTTCTGCAAAATCTAAAAGCCTCAGAAGATGTTGGATTTCTGCATTAGTAATGACGTTTTCTTTGACAAGCTACTGGAATTTGGTGAACTCTTTCCTAAGAAAGGACATTTAGTAAATATGCATTCTAAAACTGTGTATATTTTGTGTGTGTTTCCTTAACCGGTACTTCATCCAGAATGGACTTAAATTAACTGTGCTTAACACAAACCTGAAAGCTATATATTTTAAAAGATACAAATTGCTAGAGATCCTTCTTAGAATAGGAAGTCATTTCCTGGTAGATAGATCTGTCCAAACTCAATCAGGATTACTGTATCTTGAATGTAGATTATTTAACATTTTGAGCTAATTTCTTCAGGTTGCCAAGATACCTCTCAGATTACCTGTATTTATAAACACTGAAAAATACTTGAGGCACATATTTTTTAATAACCTTAAGAAACTATCTTTAAAAAGGCAAATCAATTTATATTTTTCTGAGTAACACAAAAATATCGAGCAATACCAAAGCATTTTACAAAACCCCACTGCAGAGGAATTCAATAAATATTTGTAATCTACAATTCAATTCATGCAGTCAGAGTATAAATTGACCATTCAGCAGAGAAAAAGAAACTCAAAATCATGCCCAGAGCTTTGAAAACAGAAATGGATATAATTAATGGTCAATGTTTTGTAAAACTTAGGGCATATTTTCTTCAAGAAGAATTATATATCTACCCCCCATCATTATGATTTCAATTTTGCATAGCATTTTACAGTGTAGCAGCAACCTTCTTGCTCCAGCCCAGTCCTTTGGCTATATTCTGATAGTCTATTTGTGTTTTGATGTCATAAATATGAATGACCAAAAATGAAGAAATATATAGCTTTCTTCATTTATGTGAAAAGTTTTAAAGTAAAATACGTTTTAGTGTAAATGATAATGTGCTGAAAATTCAAGAGAATTAAAATTGACAAGGTGAAAAATTCTTTCTCTCTCTCTCTCTCTCTCTCTCTCTCTCTTTTTTTTGTTTTTTGTTTCTCAGGAGGATTTAATAAAAGAAACCAGAGTAAGGAAAGCCAGAATCTATTTTCCAATTGGCTGGGGAAGTATCAGCTTTGAAACCTTTGTGGCTTTCCTGGCTACTCACACACCTGAGTGAGTTTGGTGAATACAGGTACAGAGGAGACATACTACCTAGCAGAGTTTCACTAGGGAGCAATTATTTTAAATTACTGTTAAGTGAGGAGTGATTTTTATATTGCTGTTTCTTAAGGGAAGTGTACTGAAATGCTGAAGGTAGACAGAATGCAATGCTGAGAACAGATCTGAGTTATGATGGCAGATCCTATCAACTTTCCCATCATCGTGGGGATCAGTCTTTAAAATGAAAATGATCAGTCCTTCAAGTTGTAATTGGGGATATAAAATTATTTTTATTCCCAGTATTCTGAAGGCTGACTCCAGCCTAGGCAAGTTAATAACTTAGTGAAGAAAATATAAAGTGGAATAAAAATGAAGAGGGGCCAGGGATTTAGCTCAGTGGTGTTAAGCACCTGCCTGGCAAATGCAAGGTCATGAGTTCAATCCCCAGTAGCAAATAAAATAAAATAAAATAAAATAAAATAAAATAAAATAAAATAAGAAGTGGCTGGAGATACAGCTTAGTGCAAAGGCCTTGGGTTCCATCCTCAATGTTAAGTTTCAGTGGTGCTTTCATTTAGCTTCTAGATAAATGAACATTAAAATTCACTTTTATTGCAAATTATATTTTTTTTTAAATGGAAGACTTAGGAAGAAGGAAGATGTTGGGGGAAAATACCAACAGATACCAGACTTTTAATTAGATACAATATGTGGAATGTGAAACATGTCAATAACAAGTTTAGGGTCATTTAGTATAATTGAGGAAAATAAGCAGTGATCAACTTTGATATCTTACTCTAATCTTCAGCAAACCTCCATCTGAATTCACAAACACTAAGAAAATTACAGGGAAGTTGTCACTTTCTGGGTTTCTAAAGATCATAACCATCTTCTGGAATATTTCAGGGATGGCAGGCCATAAACACCCTAACAAGGAGGGGCAGCATAGTTTGGAGCTGCCTGAATGCTCTGAGCAGCTGCTACATTAGTTCAGCAGGAACCACTTCCCTCAAACTAGCGAACAGCCAACATTCCCTCTGATTGGCTGGGAAACTGTAAAATATTCCAGCCTTTGATACTACAGTGAGGCACCATATGATGGCCCCCTGTGTCTGGGAAAAGCTGGGCTCCTTCGATAATGCGTAACCTGGATGTTTATGGCATGCTCATTCCTCTTGCTCCCGTTTATTCCCACCTTGAGTGAACTCTTGTGCCCGTAAGTCACTTCGACCTATCCAAGAAATGTTTTCTATGTGAAGGTGTGAATTACTATGATAGGCAGACCTAGCACTGAGCCATTTTGAAATTAATATAGGCAATTGTGTATGGTTAAAGAATTCCATTTCAGGCAGATGTTCAGAGAATAAATATAGTATTCATAAGTCAAAAATATGCTTAGGAAAAGTTTATACCACATTTTGGGCAGGTGCAATTTGCCATAACACACTAAATGCTTTGAGTAGTTTTATAGTAAATACAATTTTGTGGCTCTGATTAATCCAGCATTCCCCAAACGCTTGATTTCTCAGCAACCCTCTCTTCATTAGTAGCTAATTATCTTACACATAAAAAAGAATGTCCTACAGTTGACAATTTGGTAAAACTGAGATGTACAATTTCTCCAAATATTACTTATAAAGAAAAAGAACTTAAAAATTCATCCTGAAAGAAACACTTTAGGACAGAATATTTCTGTACATTATAAAGTTCAATAAAAGGTTAAAACAATCATCTTAAGTTTTCCTATTTTATACAGTTTTATGAAGTGTCGTCTCTACATCTTATATACACATGTGCATTTGGATAAGCATATTGAAGAAAGTGCCTTCCCAAAAACATAAGTTCCATTAAGTTATTTGAATTACTGTTTTTTATCCTCACGCTTGATTGATTTGACATCCACGATATATGTGCTTGAAAATCACAATAGAGTTTAAGAAGTCTTAGTCATGCATAAATTATCACACCAATATTTCATTGAAGAGTGGATACATCCCTCTAATGCACCATATATTTTGTTACATGTTCTGTTTTAAGGTCAGCAAACAATTTTGTTCTGCAAACATCTTTTAGTGTGTCTCCATCCCCTTTCTGTTGTCACCTGAAGTTGTGTCCTCTGTCTTCGGTGTGTTGTCAAATAGCTGCTAATAGGGTCACTGTTCTCTAGGCTTTCTTCAGTTATTTCTAATTCTTCTTCTTTGTCTTCCTCTTTCCTACTGTACTTTGCTTTTCTCATCGTTGAAGTACATATTAAGCCAGGTCATCCCATACCATCCAATGCCTGCCCTTCTTAGCAAACCCACATCAAATGTAATATGATCAACAGTCTTAACTTTTCCTCAGTTTGAACATTATGATCAACAGTCTTAACTTTTCCTCAGTTTGAACAAACTCAAAACAATCTTTTCCAGAGTTCAGGTCTTGTTGTCCCTGTGACAGGCCCTTATGGAATTCACACAGCCTGAACCCAGAGCCCTCCCCGCCCCCTTTCCATAGAGCATTTACTCCACAAAAATGATAACTTAGATACAAATCTCTTTAAAATCCCTTTGATTACACAACCCAACATTTTCTTTTTCTTAGTCTGGGGGCCATCTCTTTAGTAGCCAAAGAAAATCATTCTTTCATTTCCCAGTCTTTGAGGGAGGTTAGGAGACTAACTGGAATATCTAGCTCCAAGACAAGCAATTACTTTCTGTCCCGCAGATGTGGCAAAACTTTTTCTTTAAGTAGGACCACTTTCCTGCTTCCATTTTTTACTAGTACTTATCACTGAGTTATTAAACATTTCACTTATTTGCAGTGTGTATTTTTTTAGTCTCTTTCCACAGGATTAAAAGCTTTCTGCTTAGAGATTTTTGCCAGCATAGATTTTTTCCTGCTTTTTAATAGCAATGCTCCTGATGACTTCAACTAAGTCTTTTCATGGCTGACATTTAATAAACATATTTTAAATTGATGAATAAAGAAAGGAAGAAATCCAAAAGGAAGATATATCTTTTTTTAAAAAAAATATGCTAATCAAGAAAGTGAATGTAACTGTGTTGAGTGGGGCTTTCATGGGGTAACGAGAGATGGAGAAGGGTACAGATTACATCAGCGTGCCCTCTGCTCAGGGATGTTGAACAGTGCTGATTGATATTGTCTGAAGCTTAGCATGTTAGATGCTCTTGGAAATCTGAACAAATCATTAACTTTTATTTAAGTATGTAGACGGGGTCATACTTCCTTTCAGAATTCACTTAATTGTACCCAAGAAAATATGAAATTCCCAGTGACCTGTTTAGTAATTTTACTATTCTAGAAACAAAATTTAGAATTATGAATGATTTTTATTTAATATTTATGAAGCAAGAAATAAATGGGTTTCAAAATAATCAAGCCTGAATCTCTCAACACTTTCTTATAAAACTCCATTATTTTATACAAGTACTGAGACCTGGAACAAGGACAAAGTCCAATAAGTGGTAAAATGCTTGCTACTGTTACTGACATAGAACAGCTTTAATTGTTTTGAAAATCTTTTGAAGCAACTAAAATATTTACCTTAATAAAAAAATACATCAGCAAATGTGAACATTTTATTCTTATCTTAAGAATTTGAACTTGCACGTGGGCATTTGACCTTACACTTTCAGCGTAAGATAAGCATTCCTTATCAACAAGAGATCTGATAGTCTGACTGCAGTGCAGGCTGGGTAAAGACAGAATGTGGAACTGACCTTCAAAGGCAGAAATCTGCACCGAGATAACTCAAGGTGAGCCACCCTTCAAGATGTGCTACCCGAGGGCTTGATCAAGCCATGGATTTTATTTCCCGGACAAAATGTAGAAAAAACTTACTTGCTGGTCATAAAATATACTTCTCTTAAGACTTTCAACTCATAAAAACATAATAAAACAACTCCCATTTGTGACCTTAAAATAAATTCTAATTTTGTTTTGACACTAATAAAGAGGGTGCAACATTCTCATGTCCTCTAGTACAGTGTTTTATAGCCTTTTAAATGGTGTCGAACAGTTACCTCTGTGATGAGGACATTAAAGATGCCAAAGGAAAATCAGAAAACTTTTTTTCAAATCTCCTGCAGTGTTTCCAAGTTGTTCTAGAGCCTGTTTCTACCTTCAAAGTATTTTAACAAGGGCTTTCATAGCAACACTTTAAAAAAGAAAACTATGTAATTATTACATTACCAAGAATACTAAGTAGACAGGAATATACAGTGGATTTTAAATAGAACTGATGGTCAAAAACGTTTAGAAAGTATGTAATAGAAAAAAGTTCATATTTAAAAGGATTAATTATAACACAGAATTAAGGAAGGAATTTAGAAAACATTAATTTGTACCATGTAAGTTGGATAGAATTGGCTTGTGACATGCATGGTAAAGGAATTCAAAAAGCTAGATTCATTCTAAATCTAATGACAAATGAAACTATTGTTGTTAAGGAAAAAGTACAATTAGAAGCTAGTAAATTAACTTAAAATTGACACCCCTAAAATAAACCAGAAAATATTACTTTCATGAAATTCATATGTGGATAGGTTTTGTTTAGGTGACTGTGTGGTCTCTGGATGAAACAGGGTGGTCAAATGTTTAAAGAGAAAGACTTTTCAATTTCTGTGAGCAGAGACTAAACAACTTTTAGCAAAGAGATTACTATTACTTTTTAATGTTCTTCAATCACAGAAAAAAATGAGTGAACTACTAACAGGTTTTAGATTACAAAGGGATGAAACTTAAAACATAATGCTCCTGCTAGCACTTCTTATAAAAGTGGCTGCAAAAATTTTGCATTTTTTCTGTTTAACATGTCCTTTGTTTTCAATTTACAAGAGCTACAAACAGAATTTATGATGATTTACTAAATTTGCCAGGCACCATTAATTAATTGATAAGGATGATTGTAAGTGATGATGATGGTGATGATGAAATCCTTAATTGGCTTCCTGTGTGCCCCACCACCATGCTGCCGTTCTCTGACCTCCCAGCCTGGCTGCCTCTGCGCTTCCTGTGTACCCCACCACTCATTCTGCCCCCAGCCCCCTACCCTTGGAGACCCCCACAACTTCCTGGAGCTAATACTGCTATTGATCTTCAGCTCCCACCCTCCTCCCAGAACCTTGGACTACAGTGGTTTAACTGTGCTGGGTTGATAGGAAACTCAGTAGCCCCTCACCCAAACAGAAGACTTCAGCTGGCTCCAGTCAGTGTGGTGAGTTTGATCCTAAAATAAAGGTTTGCAGTGGGTAAGTAGGAGCAGTAGTGAAGCTCCATCCAACTGTTAAGACTTTGGCAAGTTTGGCAAGAGTGTGGGTGATTCCTTCCTCCACACAGAAAACATCAGGAAGGTTGAGGAGTGTGCTAATAAGGTCTTCCCCAACTTGGAGAAAATTAAAAGGGCGTATGAGACATCCAATGACACAGTAGTGTCTCAGTTGAGACAAACATAGACAGGGAGATCTGGTGACCTGGAATAACTTAAGACATAGTAACAGCAGATACTAAGGGTTGACCTACATCAATACTCCTAGGCTAGTCAGCCCAGGAAGAATATAGGACTCACCCAACAGGCCCTGCTCTTCAGGTGACTGGCCCTCCTTAACATTGTGGTACCCAGCAATCACAAGCATCAACCACACAGAAGGACCCTAAGATACACACTACCAACAGTTGAGACTACTGGGATTGAAAGACCAAATATTAGCCCAAAAGGTGAAAATGACAAAACGAAAAAGCAAAATGCAATCTCAAACATCTAGTCTATCAGGAGCAAGTACAGGAGACTTTGAAATAGAGGACTTTGGGCCAGGGATTTACTTAGTGGAATAAGCATCTGCCTGGCAAAGTTCAAAGTTATGAGTTCAATCCCCCATGCCAAAACAAATGAACAAACAAAAAAAAGAAATAGAGGGCTTTAAAAGTCATACACCAGAAAATCTCTGAAAAGATAGCAAATGAAATAAAGAAACAAATCCATGATGTTGTAGAGGAAATCAAAATAGAAATTTCTCATGTAAAGATAGAAATAACAACTTTGGTAAAGAAGTTCCTCAGTGTAGCTAGAGAAGAAATAGATTAAAAAAAAATTACAAGAACATGGGAAATTGATTGAAACCTTGAATGAATAATATAGAAAAGAAGCAGACTATATGAAACAAATTGAAAGAGATATACAAGACATAAAAAATTCTACTGAAAGCTGTCAAAACCCTTTAAATGAAGCTGATGGTAGAATTCTATACCTTGAGGACAGGATAGAAGCTAGTGATGATAAAAGGATATAACTTTTAAAAACAACAAAGAAGCATGAAATGACAGTCCAGCAGCTTCAAACTGATGCCAAGAAAAACAATACAAGAGTAATAGGCATCAATAAAGAAGCGATAGTCAATGTGAATAACATAGGTAAACTATTCACAGAAATAATAGCTGAAAATTTCCCAAACATGGGGAAAAAGTGGATATACAGATAAGTGGGGCATATAAAATGCAAAACAGTCACAACTAACAAAAATCTACACCCCAACATATAATAATTAGGGTCCCAGATATGCAACAAAACAAAATACTAAAAGAAAAGGCAGAACTCACCTATATCAAGGAAAGCCCATTAGAAATACAGAAGACTTTTCAGCGCAAAACCATCAAGTTACAACGAGTTTGGACTGAAGTGTTTCAATCCCTGAAAGAAAACAACTTTCCACCCAGATTGATGTACCCTGCAAAACTTTCTTTAAAATTAATGGAGAAATAAGATATTTCCATGACAAAAAACAATTGAAGAAATTCATGTCCACCAAACCAACCCTAGAAAGAATATTGAAAGATGTATTAGGGAGAGACAAAATTGATTACCATTTCCAGGACAATAACAGAAATAAACCACCAGACAGGGAAAGCAATTAAACAAGGGAGAAAAGCAGGAAACCAACTGCAGGAAAAGAACATGACAAAGTTAAGCCAATACGTATCAGTTATATCCATCAATGTAAATGGCCTGAATTCAACAAATAAAAGAAACGGATTAAGAGAATGGATCAAGAAACAGGATCCAACACTATGTTGTATGCAAGAAACACATGTAACTCAAAAGGAAACTCATAGACTGAAAGTCAAAGAATACAAAACAATATTCTATGTGACAAGAACCTAGAAAAGAGCAGGGGTAGCTATTCTGTTTGCAGATAATGTGAACTTCAAACCTAAAATGAATAAAAGGGATAAAGAAGGTTACTACATACTTATTAGTGGAAAACTTTAAGAAGAAGAACTAACAATTATAACTATATATGCAGCAAAAATAGGAATACCCAACTATGTAAGACAAATACTAATGGACATAAAAAACCCAGTACACAAGAACACAACTGAATAGAGGACCTTAATACCCCACTGTCACAAAGAGACAGATCAGCTAGACAAAAAGTCAGCCAAGAAATAACAGAACTGAATCACACCTGTGTGCAATTGGTCTTAGTAGATGTTTACAGAGTGTTCCACCCAACTACACCAGAATATACATTCTCAGCTGCACATGTGACATTCTCCAAAATAGACCAAATATTAATCCATAAAACATTCTTAGGTAAAAGCAAAGGAATTGAAATTATCCCATGCATACTCTCTGCCCATAGCACAGTGAAACTGGAAATTAATGGCAAAAGAAATTGCAAAATCTGCATAAATACATGGAAATAAAATAACCACCTTTTGAACAACCAGTGAGTTACAGGTGAAATTAAAGAAGAAATAAAGCCATACCTACAATTCAATGAAAATGTAGATACAACATATCATAAACATGGAATGCAATGAAAGTGGTCCTAAGATGGAAATGTATAGCAATAAACCGTCACATCAAGAAAATAGAATGAGCACAAATAAACAACCTAATACTACATCTCAAGTTTATAGAAAAGGAAGATCAACTCAAACCCAAAGATGATAATAGAGAGAAAATTATCAACAAAGAAAAGCCCAGGTCCTGATGCATTCATGGCTGAATTCTACAAGAAACTTAGAGAAGAGTTGACTTCTTAAACTTCTTAAACTCTTCAATGAAATTGAAAGAGAAGCAATTCTCCCTAACTCATTCCTGGAGACAAGTATCACTCTCACACTAAAATCAGAGAAAGACTCAACAAAAAGAATAACTATAGACCAATCTCAATAATGAACCCTGATGCAAAGGTTCTCAATAAAATATTGGCAAATAGAATGCAGCAAATTATCAAGAAGATTATATATCATGACCAAATGGGATTTATTCCAGTTATACAGGGATGGTTTAATATACAAAAATCAACGAATATAATACACAATGTAAACAGAGCCAAAAACAAAAATCACAGGATCATCTCAATAGATGTAGAAAAAGCTTCTGATAAAATCCAACACTTGTTCATGATAAAAAACCATACAGAAACTTGGAATAGATGGTATCTATCTCAATCTCATAAAGGCCATCTATGACAAACTAACAGCCAACATCATACTAAGTGGACAAAAACTGAAAGCTTTCACTTTAAAATCAGGAACAAGACAAGGATGTCCACTAGCATTACTCCTATTTAATATAGTTCTGGAAATATTAGCCAGAGCAATCAGATAAGAGAGAGAAATAAAAGGAATTAAGATAGGAAAGGAAGAAGTTAAATTATCACTATTTTCAGATGACCTGATACTTTATATAGAAGACCCAAAAAACTTCATTAAAAGACTATGATAGGTAATAAGAAAATTCAGCAGTGTAGCTGGATACAAAGTTGGCACTCAAAAATCAATAACATTCCTGTACACAAACAAAAAACTCACTGAGAGAGAAATTACGGAAATAGCACTCTTCACAATAGCATCTAAAAAAATGAGATACTTAGGAATCAACCTAAATGAGAATGTAAAAGACCTATATGTTGAAAATTAGACTGCACTAAAAAAGGAGATTGAAGAGGATATTAATAAATGGAAGGATATTCTTTGCTCTTGGCTAGAAAGAACCAACATTGTTTAAATGGCCATACTCCCAAAACTTTTATACAGATTTAATGCAATCCCAATCAAAATACCACTAACATACACTACAGAGCTAGAGAAAACACTCCTAAAATTCATTTGGAAACAGAAGAAACCTAGAATAGCAAAGGCAATTCTAGGCAACACAGGCAAGGCAGTAAGCATATCAATTTCTGGCTTGAAATTATATTACAAAGCAACAGCAATAAAAATCAGCCTGGTACTGGCAAAGAAATAGATCTGAGGATCAGTGGAACAGATTAGAAGATGCAAGCACAACTACAAAGACACTCAGCCACCTGATATTTGACAAAGGGGCTAAACATGTTCACTGGAAAAAGGATAGACTCTTTAGTAAATGGTGTTGGAAAAATTGGCTCTCCACATGCTGAAGTCTGAAATTAGACTTATGCCTATCATCATGCACAAAATGAAAGTCAAATTGGATCAAAGATCTAAATATTAAAACAGAAACACTAAATCTACTAGATAGAAATAGAAATCTTGGAGACATAGGGATAGGCAGAGAATTTATGAACGAAATGGAAATTGCACAGGAAATACTGAAAAGAATCAACAACTTGGATCTCATCTTATTAAAAAGTTTTTGCACTTCAAAAGAAATCAGCAACATAGTGAAATGAAAACCCACAGAATGGCTAAGAATTTTAGCCAGCAAGTCCTCAGACAAGGGACTTATATCTAGAGCATATAAAGAATCAAAAAACATCAAGTCCCCCAAATTCAAAGACCCTCTCAAAAAACGGGCATCTGAGATGAACACACAGTTCTCAGATGAAGATATACAAATGGCAAATAAATACAAAAAGAAATGCTCACCATCACTGGTCATTTGAGAGATGCAAATTAAAACAGTATTGAGATTTCATCTCACTCCAGAAAGAATGGCTGTCATCAAGAAATCATCTGATAAATGTCGGCAAGACTGCGGGGAAAAAGGAACACTGCTCCACTGTTGGTGGGAGTGTAGACTGGTGCAGCCACTATGGAAATCAATATGGAGATTTCTCAACAAACTGGGGTTGGAAGTTCCATTGAATCCAGCTATTCCCCTTCTGGGTATTTTCCCAGGAAAATTGAAAAGATCATGTCACAGTGATACATGTGCACCTGTGTTTATAGCAACACAATTTGGAACAGCTAAATCTTCAGAACAACCAAAATGCCCATCAACTACAGAGTGGATGAAAAAGATGTGGTATTTTTATACAATGGAATACTACTCAGCTATAAAAAAGGATGATCTTGAGGCATTATAGGTAAATGGAGGCAGTTTGAGACTATCCTCATAAGTGAAATAAATAAGACTCACATTCATAAATATTGCATTGTCTCTCTAGTGTAAAAAATAAAATCTGAAAGAATAATGAGACCCAAAATTATAATAGATATTGTAAAAATGAAAGGGAAGGAAAGTGCTCTAAAGGATATAACTGTATGTATAAGTATGTAAGATTGATCATATTACTATGTTTTCATTGGATTGTTGAACAGAATGGTTTGCACTGTCAATGTTTGAGTGTCTATCCACTTTTTATGCTTTGATTATGTATCTTGAACAACTCTTTCTAAGATGACAATATGTAATTTATCAACTAGTGATTTCTTAGTGTTAATATTTTATTAAAATTTGGTATTATTTCTACTCTTTTTCTGTTTTCTTTAAATAAAAAAGAAAATCTGTAATTATGTAAGGATACTTTTGTGGGGAAAAGAGATGATTTCAGTGGATAATAACCAAAACAAATTAATTTCTAAATTGTTTTCAGATTTGTTAAACATTACAGTTTCTGAAGTAATAAACTGCCATTGTTCCTTACTCTACAATAACAGAAGAAGCTGTCCCAGCCATGGTAATGGTAGTCAACTGTCCACTAGGGGACTCAGTAAACAGCCCCTGAGTGCCTAGTGCCTGCAGCTTTACATCTATCATATCTAATTGTTAACACAACCGTAATGTATTTATTTCCACAATTGAAAGCAACTTCGACTAAAAAATTTGCAACATAGCAGCTAGAAAGAGGTTTTGAAGCAATAGTACTTCAATTCACATCCTCACTTACTAATCAGGGTTCTCATAGTCCTTATGTGTCTACATTTTATCACCTCTAAAATGGGAATTATTATGAGATGTAAATGTATTCACAGTGTAGTACACAGTGCTGGACACAAGACAGACCTTCATAAATACAGTATTGAGGGTGGGAATTTAGCTCAGTAGCATAAGCACCTGACTTGCAAGTGCACAGTCGTGAGTTTGATCCCTAGTACAAAAAAAAAGGAGAAAACATAAATAGAGTATTAAGAATGATCATCAGAGAGATTTAGTAGTTTCCCTACAGAATGGAGTTATCCCTACAGAATTGAGTTCATCAATTTCCGACACTCTATAGTACCTTCCTTTCTTAAAAGTCAATCACATTTTCTTGTACAATATGAATATGTGCAATATGAATATGTTTCAGCTAAACAATACAAGTGTTAAATATATTATTAGCACAAAGTTGAGAGGTATCATTCAGGTATATTTTCATTATTTTTCCACATACTGGAAAGCTTTCCTGAATGTAATGCTAGGGATATCCACAATAATTATCAGAGCTTAAAAACAAAGTGTGGAAATAATACAATATTAAATCAAACTCAAATGCAGTTATTTCATTTTTACTTTCATTTCATTTCAATCCACAAGTGACAGCAGTAGACACAGAAATTTTTTTTTTCTTTTCCTAGTGGTCTGCTTCAATGAATTCTTATCTTCTTGCAATTCCTAAGCCCAAACTGGTTTCAAGATTAATGATTTTTTAAAAACTGTGTACACATTTATCACCCTTAATCAGTAATAATACTTGCTGCCTCTATTAATTTTTCATATGTTTAAATCTTAATTTTCTTCATGCCAATATTCTATTTCTAACCAATTACTGCAAGTTTCTAATAAAGAGGCTGTGGCAATCTGCATTAAATCTAATCTCAGGCTGACAGTTACCTAACTACTTATAAATAAATTCAGTGAAATTTGGTAAATCACAGGTATGTTCTTAGAAATAGTACATTTAAAGACAGAAAATTGTAGCTGGAAGTGAAAGGCAACAGGATACTTAAACACAAAATTCCATTGCTTATTTCACAGCATCTCCAGTGACATACTACAGGAAAATGCTGTTGGCTGCAGATTTTTTCTGTACTTTGACTGAGAAATAATAGTTCTCAAAACAAATAAACCATGATCCAGAGACAAAAATCACAGAAGACAAAGGTTATCAAATTATGAACTTATACATAATTCCCTCATCTCTGTTTTCCCTGTTTGTGGTGCTGGATAAAGTCATAAATGTAAGGCACTGAAGTTATGAGATGATCTAGATAATAATATAAACAGAAAAATTCTTCTTAAAATTAAAAGGTTTTCTTCTGTGATTTTCATTAGAATTGTGTCAGGCAAGAATGTTTAAAATATGTTTCTGACATTTGAAGCTATGAAATTCAAAAGAGAGATTAACAGAAAATCAGTTCTTGTACTTAAATATTTGAAAGTAAAAAAATTGAATATATTTATTTTTGAAGTTCAAAGTATTCACAAAATTGAACATAAAAGCATAATAGGATGAACTTTTAATTATAATACTTTCCACTTTAATATCATGTTCTTCCTTTCAAAACACAATACAATCAGCAAGAGCTTTTATTTTGTATTTTGTATGTGCAATATATCATCCTCTACAATTGAAGAATCAATTTTTTGTGATAAAGAAGATATACAACAAACAAAATTCCTGTCCCTTGTTAAAAATATTTTCTTTTTTTCTGTTAAAAATATTTTCAAGAGAACCAATACATACTATTGCTGGGAAGGCAAATCAGTATATCCATTACTGAATGCTGTAGTAGTTCCTCAAAAAGTTAAAAACAGAATGGTCACATGACCTGGCAGTCTCACTACTAGATGTGCATATCGAGGGAAAATGAACTCAGTATGCCTACATTCACAGCAGCACTATTCACAATAACTAAAGGGTAGAAATAGCCTAAGTGTGTATCAGCTGATGAATGAGTGAACAAAACATGGTACAAACACACCTTGGAATACTATTCAGTCATAAAAAGAATGAAATTCTGTTGTGTATAATAACACACATGGACTGAAAATCACTCTGATAAGTGAAAGAAACTAGACAAATCATCTTACTGATGTGTGGAAAATTAAAGTTATCTCATAGCCCTTGTGAGTATGATGGTAGGTACTAGAGGGTGTAAAAGCAGGGGAAAGAGGAAAAGGTAAAGTTGAACAAAGGGTCCTAAATTATAACTAGACAGTAGCAAGAAGCTGTAGTGTTTATTTACATAGTGGGGTGACTGAACAAAAGAATAATATGCTGTATATTTCAAAAAGCTAGAATAAGACAGGATGATAGCTAGCAATCATGAAAGAAAATAACTTTTAAAAATAACAAAAGAGCATCAAATTAACAGCTTCATGGTGATGCAAAGAAGCAATATAAGTCTGATAGGGATCAATGAAAATGCAAGAGTCAACACAAATGACATAAAAACAACTGTTCACACAAGTAATAGCAAAAAATTTTCCAAACATGGGGAAGGAATCAGATTCTCAGATAAGCTAGGCACATACAATGTCAAACAGTCAAAACCAAAATAAATCTACAACAGACATACAATAATTAAGATCCCAGAAATTCAGCACAAGAATACTAAAAGTTGTTAGAGAAAAGACACAACTCACCTTTCAAGGAAAGAATCACGCAGACTCTTTAGCACAAACCAAGTAAATATGAGCTTGGAGTGAATTGTTTTAAGCCCTGGAAGAAAACAACTTTCAACCTAGATTGATGTACCCTGAAAAACTTTCTTTAAAATTAATGGAGAAATAAGATACTTCCATGACAAAGAACAAATGAAGAAATTCATGTCCACCAAACCAACCCTAGAAAAAATATTGAAAGATGTACTACAGAGAGAAAAATGATTACAATTCCCAGGACAATAACAGAAATAAACCACCAGACAGGGAAAGCAATTAAACAAGAGAGAAAAGCAGGAAACCAACTGCAGGAAAAGAACATGACAAAGTTAAGCCAATACGTATCAGTTATATCCATCAATGTAAATGGCCTGAATTCAACAATTAAAAGAAATAGGTTGACAGAATAGATCAAGAAATAGGATCTGACAATATATTATGTACAAAAAACATGTTTGATTCAAAAGGAAACTCATACACTGAAAGTCAAAGGATGCAAAACAATATTCCAAGTAACAAGAACCCAGAAAAATGCAAGAGTAGCTTTTCTGTTTGAAGACAATGTGAACTTCAAACTAAAAATGATCAAAAGAGATGAAGAAGGTCACTACATACTTGTTAGGGGAAAAATTCAAGAGGAAGAGTTAACAGTCATACAAATAAATACACCAAATGCAGGAACATCCAACTATACAACACAAATACTAATAGATATGGAAAACTAAATATACAATAACACAATTGTAACAGGGGACCTTAATACCCCACTATCACAAAGAGATAGATCAACTAGGCAAAAAGTCAGGAAAAAAAAAGACAGAACTGAATCAAACCTGTGAACTAATATGTGAACTAACAGACTTAGTAAGTAGATGGTTACAGAGTGTTCCATACAACATCACAATATACATTCTTCTCAGCTGCACATGGGACATTCCCTAAAGTAGGCATATATTAGTCCATAGAACATGCCTAAGTAAATGCAAAGGGCTTGAAATTATCCCATGCATGTTATCAGATCATAGTGCACTGAAATTGGAAATTAATAGCAACAGAAATTGTAAAACCTGCATAAATACATGGTAAATAAATAACAACCTCCTGAATAATCAATGGGTTACAGATGAAATTAAAGAAGAAATTAAGCAATACCTACAATTCAATGAAAACGCAGATACTATATACTGAAACCTATGGGATGCAAACAAAGCAGTCTTAAGAGGGAAATATAGCAATAAATTGTCATATCAAGAAAACAGAATGAGCACAAACAAACAACCTAATACTACATCTCAAGCTACTAGAAAAAGAAGAGCAAATAAAACCAAAAGCTTATAGAAGAGAGGAAATTATACAAGAGCAGAAATTAATGCAACTGAGACTAAAAAACAGTACAAAGAATCAATGAATCAAAGAGCTGGTTTTTGAGAAAATAAACAAAACTGATAAACCTCTAGCCAACCTTATTAAGAAAAAGAAACAAAAAACTGAAATTCAATAAGGACTGAAAGAAATTACTACAGATCCCATAGAAATTTATAAGATCATGAATATCTATTTTGAAAATCTTTACTCACATAGAAGGAAAACACAGAGAAAATGAACAGATTTCTAGAAATGTATCAATTACCAAAGCTGAATCAAGGAGCTATAACAATTTTGAATAACCCAATATCAGCTACTGAAATTGAAAACGTGATTAAAAACTGACCAACAAAAAAAGCTCAGGTCCTAATGGATTGATGGCTGAATTCTAAAGAAATTTAGAGAAGATTTATCATCAATATTCCTCAAACTCTTCAATGAAATTAAAAGGGAAGAAATTCTTCCTACATTATTCCTGTAGGCAAGTATTACTGTGATATAGATAATCAGAGAAAAACCCAACCAAAATTAGAACTATAGGCTAATCTCACTAATGAACACAGATACAAAGATTCTCAATAAAATACAGGCCAACAAAATGCAGAAAATCATCAAGAGAAGTATGCATCATGACCAAGTGGGATTTATCCCAGGAATGTAGGGATGATTTAACATACACAAATCAATAAATGTAATACTCAACATCAACAGAGCCAAAAACAAAAATCGCATGCTCATCTCAATAGATGCAGAAAACTTTTTGATAAAGTCCAACACTTGTTCTTGATAAAAACCCTACAGAAACTTGGAATAGATGGTAACTCTCTCAATTTGATAAAAAGCCATCTATGACAACCGCCATCTAGACAACCGCCAACATCATACTAAAAGGACAAAAATGAAAGCTTTTACTCTAAAATCATGAACAAGACAAGGATATCCATTATCACCACTCCTATTCAATATAGTTCTATAAATGTTAGCCAGGGCAATCTGATAATAGAGAGAAATAAAAAGAATAAGGATAGAAAAAGAAGAAGTTAAATTATCACTATTTGCCTATGACATGATAGTCTACATAGAAAACTTCAAAAACTCCACCAAAGACTACTAGTCAATAATCAAATTTAGCAGCATATATACATATAAAAGTCAACACTCAAAAATCAATACCATTCCAGTACAAAAACAACAAACTCACTGAGAGAGAAATTAAGGAAATGAAACCTTTCACAATAGCATCCAAAACAACAACATACTTAGGAATCAACCTAACAAAGAATGTAAAAGACCTCTACATTGAAAAGTACAGTAGCCTTAAAAAGGAGATTGAAGAGGATATAAAAAAATGGAAATATATCCCTTGCTTTTGGTTAAGAAGAATCAATATTCTGAAGATAGCCATACTCCCAAAAGTGTTATTCAGATTCAATGCAATTTTGACCAAAATGCCAATAACATACCTTATAGATCTAGAGAAAACATTCCTAAAATTCATTTGGAAACAGAAGAGACATAGAATAGCAAAGGCAATCCTGGGCAACAAAAGCAAGGCAGGAGGCATCTCAATACTAAAGCTACAGTGATAAAATTAGCATGGTACTAGCCAAAAAAAAAAAAAAAACACCAGACCTGAGGATAAATGGAACAGATTAGAAGATGAAACACATACAAAGACACTTCACCATCTTGTATTTAACAAAATGGCTAAATATGTTGACTGGAAGAGAGATAGCCTTTTTAATGAATGGTGCTGGAAACATTGGCTTTCCACATGCTGAAGTCAGAAACTAGACCTATGTCTATCACTATGCACTGAACTAAAGTCTAAATGGGTTTAAAGTTGTAAATATTAAAATAGAAACAATATAGTAGAAGACAAGGTAGGTAGCAATGTTGAAGACACATGGGTAGGCAAAGTGTTCGTGAACAAATGCAAACTGCACGGGAAGTACTGCAAAGAATCAACAACTGAGATCCCATCTTATTAAAAAGTTTTTGTACTTCAAAAGAAATCACTAGCAGAGAGAAAAGAAAACCCATTGAATGATATAGAATTTTAACCAGCTTTCCCTCAGACAAAAGACTTATATCTAGAAGATATAAAGAATTGAAAAAATATCAGCCTCCCCATATTCAAAGACCCAATCCAAAAATAGGCATCTGAAATGAACAAGTACTTCTCAGATGAAGAAATACAAATAGCAAATAAATACATGAAGAAGTGTTCACCATCACTTGTCAATCAAGTATTGTAAATTAAAACAAAGAGAGTCTGTTTAACTCCATAAAGAATGTCTGCCATCAAGAAATCAACTGATAACAAATGTTGGCAGGGCTGTGGGGAAAAAGAAACACTTCTCCAGTGTTGATGATCGTGTCTACTGGTGTGACCACGGTGGAAATCAAAATGGAGATTCCACAAAAAACTAGGGTTGGAAGTCTCATTCAATTGAACTATTGCTTTTCTGGGTATTTTCGCAGAAAAATTGAAAATGTCATGCCACAGTGATATATGTACACCCATGTTTATAGCAGTGCAATTTGTATAAGCTAAATCTTGGAAACAATCCATTGACTGCAGAATGAATAAAAAAGATGTGATAATTTTATACAGTGGGACATTACTCAACTATAAAAATGGATAATCTTGAGGCTTTTATAGGTAAATGGAGGCAACGTGAGACTATACTCATAAGTTAAATAAATCAAGTGCACATTTATAAATATTGTATTGTCTCCCTAGTGTAAAATAATAATAATAAATTTAAAGAGTAGTAAGATCTAAAATATACAATGTTTATTGTAATAATGAAAGGAAAATGGTTTAAAAGGAAAGAACAACTGGAATAGGTGAAAGGAGAAAAGAAAGAAAAGATTATATGTATGCAGGTATACACATATGACTGTATGTATGTATATATATGAAAGATAGCTATACTACTAATCTCTATTATTTCATCAAAAAGAACAGTTTGTGCTGTTATTGTTTGTTTGGTCATTTTTTATGCTTAGATCTTTGACCTGAACAACTACTTCTAAGATAACAATATGCAATATATTAACTAGTTTTGATGTCTTACTTTTTTTTTGAAATTCTGTATTATTTGTATCTTTTTTTCTGTTTTGGTTTTTAAAATAAAAAAGCTAGAATAAGGATTTTTAAATTGAAATAAGAAGAAATGATAAATAAGGAGGTAAATACATTTAACCTGATTTCAATGTTATGCTATATGTGCATGTATTTGTGTCTAAACATTACATTAACCTGATTTCAATGTTATACTACATATGTGTGTATGTGTGTCTAAACATTACATAGTGTGTGTGTGTGTGTGTGTGTGTGTATATATATACATATATATATATAATTCTTATGTTTCATCTATCAGGTAAAATTAAATTTAATAAGAAAGGATACATTAATATATATGTATGCATATATAACACATTTATGGAAGATTTTGGATTTCAACATGTAGGTAGAGAAAAAAATGTATTGCATGTATAATAATGAAAAAGAAATTGTGAAAGTCTGCTTTACTTTTTAAAGAAATCATTTTGGAATCAAGGGCAAAAGACAGGACATAGCTATGAATAAAAGTTTAAGAGTTTTGGACACAGTGACAATTTAAAATTCTTTATTTTCAAATAATAATAACTTATTTACAATTATCAAAATGCTACAGAGTTTGCCTCCAAAATTAAAGCTTCCTGGACAAAAAAGTGAATTTCCTCCTCTTTCATTAATATGACTCCAGTTCATTCATTCATTTTACATCATTACAGGTTACATCATGCTATATTTTTGATAGTTACAGTATACTGTTAAAATATTTGCAATCACTAAAAGTCAGTATAATTAAATGGTTATTTTCCTTTAAGTACTTAATAAAATAAAGTATCACATTTCCTGGTAGTGGCAATTTTAGGGACGAGGTTATAGTTCAGACTAGAGAATATTTCAGTGCAATATTGGACTTGAAATTCTATGCTTCTGTTTTCTTCTCTGTAAATGAGGCTAATGGCAATTTCACGTCATGATCAGTAATAAATATTTGAAACTAAAAAGAACAATGCCTGGCATAAATTAAGAATTTCATAAATGATTTTAATATTGTCATCATTGTTGGTAGAAATGCAAATAGCATAACCACTATAAAAATCAGTATGCAGACTGCTTAAAAATGTTAAAATAGAAATTCTATTTAACCAAGTTATTTCCATTCTTTTTGTTTCCCTGAAAAACTTAAACACATCATATTATACTAATACATACCTACCCATGTTTATAGGCACATTCATTATTCATAATAACTAGATATTGAAATACAGTCATATATTCAGCAAGAGAAGAATGGATAACAAAAATGTGGTATTTACACAGTGGAGTAGTGCTCTGTTATAAAGAAGGACAAACTTAAGTCATTTGTAGAAAAATGGATGCACTTTGAGACCATAATGTTAAGTGAAATAAAATCAGACACATAAGTTAAATATTGCATAGTTTCTTTTTCATAAGATACACTAAACATAAATAAGAGCAAAATAAGAGATAGTAGGAAGTAGAGAGATTTTTCTCAGATGGGAAGGGGATCAAGAGATGAAAGGAAGGGAAAAGGAGGAGAGGGTAAGAGGATGAGAAAAGCATTAAGATGTGTTCCGTATATGAATCAACTTCCTACAAGGAATGTACTACATTATATAACAAAAAAAAAATACTGAAAAAAACAAAAATTGGAAAAAATGAATTTTTACTGGGAATACAGTATTGAGGTATTTTTAATATCAACTTTCTGTGACACATAGATTTTACAACTCTATTCAGAATTGAGGTGCATCTGTGATTTTCATGTACAGTATTTCCTTACTTAGGATTTGACATCACAATATTGCATAACTGCATAAATAGAACTCAATTCTATTCTCACTTTTAAACTCTAGAGCAATTTAAATAACGAAATATTTTCATTGTGTTTTTAAAACTATCTTAGTCTGCTACAGATGAAAGGGGTCTTGCAAGCATCATGGCCACTCACTTTCTATTCTTATTAGGTTGTAGACTAGTAATATGATTGTTTTTGGAACATTATCCATTTCATCTCGTTTTCCACATTTCTTTTTTTGTTTGTTTTGTTTTGTTTTTGGTGCGAGGGATTGAACTCACGACCTCGCGTTTCCCAAACAGGCACTTACACCGCTGAGCTAAACCCCCAGCCCGCCACATTTCTTTATTTAGTGAAGTGAGCTTAGGTCTGGCCTCTGGTATCAACTGCCTGAATACAAATCCTGGTCTCTCACTATCAGTGATATGTTTGGAAGGAAATTAATTCCATAAATTGTAGCCTTGACCCCTTCAAGGGGATAATTACAGAAAGCGCTAACATTGTTAATCACTTCATACAGTGACTAAAACGCAGTAAGTGCTATGTCAGAATCAACTGCTATTACTATGTCTTATTACTTTAATTTCCACTTATTTCTTTTCTCTCAGCACGTTTACATACATAGTGAACACATTCATCCTGCGGCATTTGTATATGTGCATAGCAATATCTTAATTCTTTTTTTATCTCTTGCTCCTCTCCTCTCCCCACCTCTTCTCTCCTCTACATTTACAAATGCAAATGCAAAGAGGAATAAAAGAAGGGGATGCAGGAGGAAGAAAGGGAAAAAGATTTAAAGGAAAAAAAAAGAAAGAATTGAAGAAAAAAGTGGAAATAGAGCTTTGGCAAGTTTCCTTTTATTTCTATATTCTTTCTCTTCTCAATATTGTGTACTAAAATTTTCCTTTTTTCTTTTTAAGATGTGTAGGATTTTTAGGAAGTATATATTTTGCTGCCTTTTTTGTCAAACAAAAATACAAGAAAGAAAGGTCAAAAACATTTATTGCATATTGCTGGAGCAATTACAACACTGATACTAGAGCTTAGATTTTTTCACTGAGAAAAGCCATACCCAGAGACGCAGTATACAGGGGGGATTGGAGTGGGTGTAAAAAAAGAATAAAGTTGTGTTATATACTCATACCAACTTCCCACAAGGAAGGTAAACATCTCATACTACATATATGGAAGTACAAATAAAGTTTAAAAAAAGGACAAAATATATGTAACTTAGCTACTTCTTTATGTATACTATTCTGTACCTGACACAATCTATCCACTTTTTCAGGAGCTAAATCTAGGAGTTAAATATATCACGAATTTCCAACCTTTTGACTCGATCTGGCTGCACTGAGTGAAGAGGAATTGAGATGCACATAATAAAACACATAATGTACATAAGTAACAAATCTTCCTTTTTATACTTTAACTTATTTTATAAAATAACATGAGCCTAAGATTAATAATTCAATAAGATAACTTACATGTTTGCTTCATAATGACAACTGCCTGTTTTCACAGGGACACACACACATAGCCAGAAACACCATTAACAGGGGTCGCTGTTTTACTCGCCATGGGGCATGAGTACAAGTTTCTATTTGACTGATTGTGGGTGTGGACGTGAGGGAGAGGGGCACAAACAGAATCTCTCCTATACAGTCTCCCACTGTCACCTCTGCAGTTCTAGTGGTCCAGTACCATGCAGCTGAGTCGTGAAAAACGTCAAAAAATAAGAGTCACATAATGTGACCTTAAGATGTTGTGAAGCCACATTATCAATTGTACACAGCCACACAAGCACCATGGGTTGGACACCCCCACTCTAGAGTTTAGGTTGGAAAAGGAGAGGATTGGGCCATGCAGGAGGTGGTGAGGTGGAAAATGTGCCATGACCAGTGATGGGTGATGGTCTCCAAGGAGTATGTAGTGGAGGAACTGAGATCCTCAGTGGAGTATGTAGGAAAGAGATTAGGCACTCAATTGACATTGGGACGGTAAGAAGAGACATTTTAAATTTTAGTTACATATTTTTAACTAATATATAAAAACACACAATTGACATTAATAAGGTAATGTGAGGTTTCAATGCACATACATATTGTATAACAATACTCATTGATTTATGTTTTAAATTTGATTTGAGTTTTATGTTGTTTTGCTAGTTATGCCTTAACAAATTATCATAAACTGCCAAGTTAAGGAAACTGAGACCTATTTTTTTCCCCAAGCTGGAAGTTCTAAATCAAGGAGTCAGCAGCTTGCTTCCTTTCAAAGGCTCTGGGAGAGGGTCTGATCCATGCCTCCTCCGAGTCTTGAGGGCTGTCATTCTGTGGCTGGAGCTGCATCTTTCTGATCTCGCTGCCCTTCCTACACTGTATTCTCTCCATGCTCCTCTGTATCTATGCATATAAATCTCTTTCCTTTTTCTGGTAATCATACCAGCTCCTCTATTTAGGCCACCACCAATCCAGTAACACTCCTCTTCACTTGATTACATCCACAAACTCCTTGTTTCTGAATACGGTGTGGAGATTTAGGACTTGAACATATATTTTGAGGGGAAACTAGTCAGTCCACTGCAAATTCTTTATATTTTGTGCTACCAAGGCATAGTACATTTAAAAAATATTTTCTTAAGCTGTTTACAATGAATCTTTTACAAATAAGTTGACAAGAGGGCCAAATTGTCAAAAAATAAATTAATTTTCAAGGCCCATTGGATTACTGAATATTCACAGTCTAAATAAACCATTTTCTAGAAGGTTTAAGGCTTACAAAGTCTTGTAAGTTTAAGATGGATTGTAACTGTAAGAAACATATCAATATTTTTTAACTCATCATCAGCACTTCAAATGTAAGTTCTTTTTTTTTTGCATTAAAGTATTCAAATCATTTTTATGCTCCAAAGATTTTTAAACAGTCTGGCACCCAATTGTAGATGGCTTGATTTGTCAGAAAAACAGTATATATAATAGTGGCATATGATAAAATTTTGGAGTCACATATCTAAGGTAATATTCTTTATGTAAATCCTGAAAAGAAACCATCAGTGTATTTTCTTTTATTTTAAAAACAAGAAGAAAAATAGAAATAAAATAAAACACTTTCAAACCAGGTTAATGGGAAAGTAACAATAATAAGTGCATTGCTCATTATTACCTTCATAATATTTACACAATGCACAAGATAATGTCCAGACAATAATATAAATCTTTCCTTTCAATAAACTAAGAAAAACTAGCTGTATAACTATGTTGACTATCCTGTGTGTGCGTGTGTGCGTGTGTGTGTGTGTATATTCCCTTTCCCTTACTTTCCTCCATTAGTTTTTTTTCTTTTGAACAGTTTATTCCCAATGCACAAAATGTACATTGTAGATCTTTTCTACTGATTCAGCTTCTCACACTAGTGAAACAATCTGATGTTTACTCATATGGGTCTGATTTATTTCACGAGTATGGTATCAACTTGCATTCTTTTACCTCTGAAAGTCTAAAGTTTATCTTTCTTTGTGGCTGACATTTATTTATTTTTGGAACTGGGGATCAAACTTATGACTTCAAGCATACCAGGCAAGCATACTAGGCAAGTGCTTGAACCATTGAGCTAAATCTCCAGCCTCCATTATATTAAAAAAAAAAAACACATCTCTTTTATCCATTCCTCAGTTGATGGGTATTTGGTTGCTTCCAAAAATTAGCTATTATAAATTATGCTTCTATAAACATGGGTGCAGGTCTATTGCTGTGGTATGATGTTTTCAATTCTTCTGGAAAGATACCCAGAAGTGGAACACTGGTGTTGAATGGGACCTCTAATTCTAGTTTTTTAAGGAATTTCCACATTGATTTCTGCAGTGATTGTACCAGTCTACACAGTCACCAACAGTGGAGAAGAGTTCCTGTTTCTTAATAGTTCCTCCAGCATTTAATATTGGCTGATCCCTTGAAGATAGCTATTCTTCCTGGAGTGAGATGGAATCTCAGTGTTGTTGTTATCTGCATTTCTCAAGTGACTAGTGATGTTGAACATTTTTACATGTATTTATTTGCTATTTATATTTCATCTGAGAACTGTGTATTCATCTCAGATGTCTTTTTTTGGATTGGGTCTTTGAATTTGGGGGGCTCTGATTTTTTTTTTCAATTCTTTGTAAGTTTTAGATATAAATCTTTTTTTCTGAGGGACAACTGGCTATAATTTTCACTGTTGATTTATTTTGTTGTGCAAAACCTTTTTAATAAGTGAGATCCCATTTGTTGATTCTTTGTAGCATTTCCTGTTCAGAATGGGTTTTGTTCATAAAATCTCTGCCTTTAAGATTGCTACCTATTTTCTCTTCCAGTAGTTTTAGTATTTCTGTTTTTAAATTTAGATCTTTGATCCATTTGACTTTCTTTTAGTGGGTAGTGATAGGCATGGTTCTAGTTTAAGTCTTCAGTATGTGGAAAATCAGTTTTTACACCACCATTTATTAAAGAGACTGTTTCCCTTCCAATGGATGCATTTGGTTCCTTTGTTAAAGACAAGGTAGCTTGGTGTGTTGGTAGTGTGTCTGCATCCTTTTTTTTTTTAATTTTGCCAGTACCATGCTGATTTTATCAAGGTAGCTTTGTAATATAATTTCAGATCAGGGATTGTGATGCTCTCTAAATTCCCTTTTTTGCCCAGGATTGCTTTTGCTATTCTGGGTCTCTTCTGGTTCCAAATGAACTTTAGGAATGTTTTCCCTAGTTCTGTGAGGTATGCTAATGGTATTTTATTAGTATTGGATTAAATCTGAATAAGAGTTTGGGAGTAGGACCATTTTCAAAAAATTGGTTCTTCACAACTATGAGCAGGGGAATATCTTTCCATTTTCTGATATGCTTTTCAATATCCTTTTTCACAGTAATGTAGTTTTCAACATATAGATCTTTTACTACCTTTGTTAGAGTGATTCCTAAGTAGATCATTTTTTGGATGCTATTGTAAAGGGTATGGTTCCCCTAATTTAAATTCTCTTTTGGTGAATTTGTTGCTTGTGTATAGGAATGCTATTGATTTTTCAGTGTAACCTTGTAACCAGCTATACTACTGAATTTGGTTAAAATCTACAAGTCTTTTAGTGAAGTTTTTTGGGTATTCTATGTAGAGTATCATGCCATCTGCAAATAACAATAATTTAACTTCTCCCTTTCTTATCCTTATTCTTTTATTTTTGCTCTTGTCTAATTGCTTGGGCTAATGTTTCCAGAATTATACTGAATAGGAGTGATGATCATGGATAGCTTTGTCTTGTTCCTGGTTTTAGAGTGAAAGCTTTCAGTTTTTGAAATTTAGTATGATGTTAGTTTTGGGTTTGTTGTAGAAGGTTTTAATCAGAGACCACTTATTCCAATCTTCTGTAGATTTTTTTTCTTCTAAATCATGAATGGTTTTGGAGTTTGTCAAATGCTTTTTCTGCCTCTATTGAGAAGATCATGTGAATTCTGTCTGTGGTTCGGTTAATATGGTGTATTACACTTATTTATTTGCATATGTAGAACCATCCCTGCATCTAATATTCACTTCCAGGAATTATTTTGGAAGTATTGCTTTCTTTCAATTTCCTTAAAGAGTTATGACATTAATGGCATTAGTTCTTTTCTAAATTTCTTGTCATCTGTCAGGGTTTGGAGTTTTCTCTATTGGTAGGTTTCAATCCCATTTTCAATTTCATTGGCTAATAACAGATGTTTTTATAATTTTTATATCTTGATTTAGTTTTGGTAATTTGATTGTGTAGATATCTTTCCATTTCGTCCTGTGTTTTCTATCTTATTAGAATATAGCTGCTTGATTTTTCCAGGATCCAATATGATTTCCCTCTTTTAATTCCTAATTGCTTGAATTTCTGTTTTTTTCTTTTTCATTTTTGATAATGTTGGCTAATAGCTGATCAATTTTATTTATTCTTTCAAAGAAACAATTGCTTGATTTGTTGATTCTTTGTATTGTTTTCTAGTTTCAGTTGCATTAATTTTTGTTCTTATATTTAGAATTTCCACCCTCATAAAAATTTTGTGCTTGACTTATTCTTCTTTTTCTAGAAATTAGATGTTCAATATTAGGTAGTTTATTTGAGCTCACTTTGTTTTCCTGCTGTAAGAATTGATTGCTATAAATTTCCCTCATAAGAGTGCTTTCATTGTGTCCCACATATTTCAGTATATTATATCAGCATTATCACTTAATTGTATATACCATTTAATTTTGTCTGCAATTTCCTCTGTGACTCATTGGTTGTTCACAGGGAGTTGTTTAATTTCCATGTGTTTATGTAGTTTTTGTGACTTCTTTTGTCACTGATTTCCAGTTTCATTGTGCTATGATCAGATAGTATACTTGCAGTGGTTTCAATTCCTTTACATTTAGTTAAGCATGTTTTATGGGTTGATATGTGGTCTATTATAGAGAACATCCCATGTGCAACTGAGAAGATTGTGTACTCTGATGTTTGGGGATGGAATGCTCTGTAGATATCTACCAAGTCCATTTGTTCACATACTTGGTTTAATTCTGATATTTACAAGCAGAATTTCTGTCTAGTGTATCTGTTTGTGGAGTGGGATATTAATGTCCCCCACTGCAATTGTTTTAGTATTTATTTTGTTTTTCATGTCTGTTACTATTTGTTTGATGTAGTTGGGTGCATAAATATTTATAATGGTTATCTTTCCTTCTTAAGTAGTGATTTTATTTGTTGCTATTGATAGGTTTTAGCTTAAAGTTTATATTGTTTGAAAATAGAAATGGCTACTTCTGCTTTTTTTGTGGGATCCTATCACATGGAAAATTGTTTTCTATCTTTTGCCTTTTACTCTGTGAATCTTCTTTTGGGGTAATGTATTTCTCCAAAACAGCATGTTGGTTCTTGTTTCTTGATCCATTGGGTGAGTCACTTTCTTTTGATTGATGAGTTGAAACCATTTATATTGATGGTTGTTAACTGTTATGTATTGATGTATTCTTTTCACATTACATAGTTTTATCATATTTTTCTGGTGATGTTCTTGTGTTTGTCATATTCATTATTTCTTTCTAATATAACCTTCAGATAATCCTGTAGGTCTGGTTTGATGGTCATAAATCTCTTCAATTGCTCTTTGTCTTGGAACTATTCTACTCTGCCATTGATTTTGAAACACAATTTTAAGGGATACATAAATCTGGTTGAAGATTGTTTTCTTTTAGAGCTTAAAATACCTTATTCCAAGCTCTCTTTGACAGGAGGGCTTGTACTGAGAAGACTGTTCTGATTCTAATGGACTTTCCTTTATAGGTAATATTTCTTCTTTTGTTTTTTTCTCTAGCTGCTTTTAATATTTTGTTCTTGTGTTGAATTTCTGGAATTTTGATTATACAAAAATTATTTTGCTTATGGTTATTTAGAGTTCTATATGCTTCATTTATTTGTATGTCAAATTCTTTATATATATATATATATATATATATATATATATATATATATTAGGGAAGTTTTCTGCCATTATTTCTATGAAAAGGTTTTTATATGTTTTGCACTGTCTCCATTTTTATCACTGACTCCAATCCATCTTATATTGTTTTTCATTGCTTCATTTTGTAGCTGTTGGATTGATTTTTCATAGTTCTAACATTTTTAAGATTTCTTCCTTTTTATAAGCGTATTTTCTTAGTGTACAAAAATTAGGAATGAGAATAAGGCCCACATCAATCATTTTGTAGCTACCTACATGTGTTAATTGTCCATAAAACTTAAAAAATTTTTTTTCTAAATTTTGCACATATAGTTATTTGTTCTAAGGTAACTTGCTGGAATTTGGCTGACTTTTGGGGATATCTATGTGGTTTGCTTAAAGATGAGTCACAAGGATTGGCTACAGATTCTATATGTGGAAAGACAGAAGATTACACATCAGGAAGGCAGTACAGTGGATGAGATAGGTGATACCCAATATCCACACAGAAGAGATGGTCCCACAGTGACAGCTCCTGCTACTGTTCACAAAGTTCACAGGAAGGAACACAAAGTGCACCAGGAGGAAAACAGAAATAGCAAACAATTGAAATTAGGAACACTGCCACTGGAAACTCAGTGCAAGCCCGCCTTAGGGCAAGGCTGCCTGGAGCCTCCACCGAGGGCCCGCCCTGCCACCCGGAACTCAGCACAAGCCTGCCTCAGGGGTAAGCTACACTTAACCTCCACCAAAGGCCCGCCCTGCCACCAGGAACTCAGCACAAGCCCACCTCAACCTCAACCAAAGGCCCACTCTGCCACCGGGAACCCAGCGCAAGCCTGCCTCAGGGGTAGGCTACCTGGAACCTCCACTGAGGGACTGCCCTGCCACTGGGAACTCAGCACAAGCCTGCTTAGGGGTAGGCTGCCCAGAACCTCTCCCGTGGGCCCACTCTGCCACTGGGAACATGGAGGAGGTCTGCCCAAGACTGAAAATGGCCCTGGACAGCTACAGATGGGCCAGCCCTTCCACCTGGAACATCAGAAGATCTCAGCAGAATCCAGTTAGTGTGAGAAAATTTGGAACTTTGCTCCCAGGTGGCAAACTTTGGACTACAGTGGATTGACTGTATCAATGTGGTGAGTATACCCCTAAAATAGAGGTGTACAGGGGATAAATAGGGCCAGTAATAAAACCCCCTCCAACTAACTGTAAGAGTGTGAAAAGAGTGTGTGTGATCCCCTCCTACACATAGAAAACACCAGGCAGAGTGAAAATGACAAAACAAAAAAGCAAAATGCAGTCTCAAACATAGAGTTCACCAGAAGCAAGTATAGGAGATATTGAAATAGAGGACCCCAAAAGTAACACACTGGGAATCTCTGAAAAGATAGCGAGTGAAATAAAAAAAAACAAACAACTGCATCAGGCTATAGAGGAAATCAAATTAGAAGTACTCTCCCATGTAAAACAACTTTAGTAAAGGAGTTGTTGAATGCAGCTAAAGAAGAAATAGAGAAAAAAGTACATGAGCATGGGAAACTGATTGAAACATTGAATGAACAATATAGAAAACAAGCAGAATTCATGAAACAAACCCAAACATACATCCAAAAAACAAAAAATTCTATTTAAAGTGTGCAAAACCACTTGAAGGAAGCGGAGGATAAGATTTTGGACCTTGAGGACAGGATCACAGTTAGTGATCAGGAAAGGATAGAACTTTTAAAAATAACAAAGCAGCAAAAAATGACAATCCAGAAGCTCCATGATGATGCCAAGAGCAACAATATAAAATAATGGGCATTAGCAAAGATACAGCAGTCCAACAAATGACATACATAAAGTATTTACAGAAATAATACCAGAAAATTTCTCAAAAATGGGGAAAGAATATGATGTGCAGATAAGTGAGGCATATAGAACACCAAACAGTCAACATAAATCCACACCCAGACACATAATAATTAAGATCTCAGACATACAGCATAAAAACAGAATATTAAGAGCTGTCAGAGAAAAGACACAACTCACCTCTCAATCAAAGCCCATTAGAATCAGGGCAGACTTTTCAGCATAAACCCTCAAGTCCAGAAGAGCTTGGAGTGAGGTATTTCAAGCCCTGAAAGAAAACAACCTTCAACCTAGACTGATGTACCCAGCAAAAGATTCATTCAAATTTAATGGAGAAACAAGACACTTCCATGACAAAGAACAACTGAAGAAATTCATGTCCACCAAACCAACCCTAGAAAGAGTACTGAAAGACATACTACACCAAGATAAAAATGACCACAATCCCCAAAACAACAACAACAGAAAGAAACCGCCAGGTAGGATAAGCAATTAAATAAGGAGAAAAGCAGAAAGAAACAACTGGAACATAAGTCAGTATATATCAGTATATATCAATGATATCCATAAATATAAATGGCCTCAATTCACATATAAAAAGAAATAGATTGACAGAATGGATCAAGAAACAGGACCCCACAATATGCTGTATACAAGAAACACAACTGACCCAAAAGGAAACTAATAGGTTAAAAGTCAAAGAATGGAAAACAGTATTCCATGCAACAGGAACCCAGAAAAAAGCAGGGGTAGCTATTCTATTTGCAGACAATGTGAACTTCAAACCTACAATGATTAAAAGAGATAGAGAAGGTCACTACATACTTGTTAGTGGAAAAATTCAAGAGGAAGAACTAACAATTATAAATATATATGCACCAAATACAGGAGCACCCAACTATATAAGACAGATACTAATGGACATGGAAAACCAAATACACAAGAACACAGTTATAACAGGAGATCTAAATAGCCCATTGTCACAAAGAGATAGATCAACTATACAAAAAGTCAGCAAAGAAATAACAGAACTGAATCATACAGGAGAGCAATTGGACTTAGTAGATGTTTACAGAGTGTTCCACTCAACCACATCAGAATACACATTCTTCTCACTTGAACATGGGACATTCTCCAAAATAGACCATATATTATCCCATAAAACATTCTTAACTAAATGCAAAGGTATTGAAATCATACCATGCATAATAGCTGACCATAGTGCACTGAAATTGGAAATTAATGGCAAAAGAAATTGTAAAACCTGTATAAATACATGAAAATTAAATAACAGCCTTTTGAACAACCAGTGGGCTACAGATGAAATTAAAGAAGAAATAAAACAATACCTACAATTCAATGAAAATATAGAAACAAGATACTGTAATCTGTGGGATGCAATGAAAACAGTCTTAAGAGGGAAATATATAGCAATAAACTGTCATATCGAGAAAACAGAACAAGCACAAATAAACAACCTAATGCTCCATCTCAAGCTTCTAGAAAAAGAAGAGCAAGCTAAACCCAAAGCTCATAGAAGAGAGGAAATTGTAAAGATTAGAGCAGAAATCAATGCAATTGAAACTAAAAAAACAATACAAAGAATTAATGAATCAAAAGCTGGTTTTTTGAGAGAATCAAAATAATTGACAATCCCCTAGCTAACCTTATCAAGAGAAAGAAAGAAAAATCCAAATTCATGCAATAAGAGCTGAAAACGGAGAAATTACTACAGATCCCATGGAAATTCAAAAGATCATGAATACCTACTTTGAAAATCTCTACTCACATAGAGTGGAAAACACAGAGGAAATGGACAGATTTCAAGAAACATATGAACTACCAAAGCTCAACCAAGAAGATGCAGCAATTTTGAACAACCCAACATCAGCTATTGAAATTGAAAATGTAATTCAAAACTTACCAACAAAGAAAAGTCCAGGTCCTGATGGATTCACACCTGAATTCTGCAAGAAATTTAGAGAAGATCTGATGCCAGTACTCCTTAAAATCTTCAATGAAACTGAGAAAAAAGCAATCCTCCCTAAATCATTCCTGGAGGCAAGTATTACTGATTCCAAAACCAGAGAAAGATCCAACCAAAAAAGAGAACTACAGGCCAATCTCACTAATGAACATTGATGCAAAGATTCTGAACAAAATACTGGCAAATAGAATGAAGCAAATCATCAAGAAGATTGTACATCATGACCAACTGGGGTTTATTTCACGAATGCAGGGATGGCTTAACATATGCAAATCAATAAATGTAACACACCACATCAACAGAGTCAAAAACAAAAACCACATGGTCATCTCAATAGATGCAGAAAAAGCTTTTGACAAAGTCCAACACATGTTCATGATAAAAACCCTTCAGAAACTCGGAATACACGGCATCTACCTCAACCTTATAAAGGCCATCTATGACAAACCAACAGCCAACATTATACTAAATGGACAAAAACTGAAAGCTTTCACTTTAAAATCAGGAACAGGACAAGGATGTCCACTCTCACCACTCCTTTTCAACAAAGTTCTGGAAACAGGAGCCAGGGCAATCAGACAATAGAGAGAAATAAAAGGAGTAAAGATAGGAAAGGAAGAAGTTAAATTATTATTATTTGCAGATGACATGATACTCTACATAGAAGACCCCAAAAACTCCATTAAAAGACTACCAGAGGTAATAAACAAGTTCAGCAGTGTAGCTGGATGCAGAGTCAATGCTCAAAAATCAACAGCATTCCTGTACACAAAGAAAAACTCACTGAGAGAGAAATTAAGGAAATATCACCCTTTACAATAACATGTAAAAAATGAAATACTTAGCAATCAACCTAACTAAAAATGTAAAAGACCTATATGCTGAAAATTATACTATGCTGAAAAAGGAGATTGAAGAGGATATTAGAACATGGAAGGATATTCCTTGCTCTTGGTTAGGAAGAACCAACATTGTGAAAATGGCTATACTCCCAAAACTGTTACACAGATTTAACACAATGCCAATCAAAACACCATTGACATATCTCACAGATCTAGAGAAAACACTCCTAAAATTCATTTGGAAACAGAAGAAACCTAGAATAGTAAAGGCAATTCTAGGAAACAAAAGCAAGGCAGGAGGCATCTCAATTCCTGACTTGAAACAGTACTATAAAGCCACAGTGATAAAACCAGCTTGGTACTGGCAAACAAATAGACCTGAGGATCAATGGAACAGATTAGAAGATGCAAGCACAAGCAGAAAGACACTCAGCCACCTGACATTTGATGAAGGGGCTAAATATGTCCACTGGAAGAAGGATAGTCTCTATAATAAATGGTGTTGAAAAAACTGGCTCTCTACATGTCAAAAACTGAAACTAGATCCATGCATATCACCATGCACAAAACTAAAGTCTAAATAGATCAAAGACCTCAGTATTAAAACAGAAACACTAAATCTACTGGAAGACAACATAGATAGAAGTCTTGGAGACATAGGGGTAGGCAGAGAATTCATGAACAAAATGCGAACTGCACGGGAAACACTTCAAAGAATCAACAAATGGGATCTCACATTATTGAAAAGTTTCCACACTTCAAAGGAAATCACCAACAGAGTGAAAAGAAAACCAACAGAGTGGGAAAAAATTTTAACCAGCAACCCCTCAGGCAAAGGACTTGTGTCCAGAATATATAAAGAATTGAAAAACATCAAGCCCCCCAAATTCAAAGACCCTCTCCAAAAATGGGCATCTTTCTCAGAGAAAGATATACAAATGGCAGATAAATACATGAAGAAATGTTCACCATTACTAGTCATTCCAGAAATGCAAATTAAAACAGCATTGAGATTTCATCTTACTCCAGAAAGAATAGCTGCCATCAAGAAATCAACGGATAACAAATGTTGGCAAGGCTGCGGGGAAAAGGGAACACTGTTCCACTATTGGAGGAAATGTAAACTTGTGCAACCATTATGGAAATCCAAGGAGAATTCACAGAAGACTAAGATTGGAAGTTCCATTCAATCCAAGCTATCTCCCTCCTGGGTATTTTCCCCAAAGAACTGAAAAGTTCATATCACAGTGATATATGTGCACCCATGTTCACAGCTGCACAATTTGTGATAGCTAAATCCCGAAAACAACCAAGTTGCCCATCAACTACAGAGTGGATAAAAAAGATGTGGCATTTTTATACAATGGAATATTACTCAGCTATAAGAAAGGATGATCTTGAGGCCTTCATAGGCAAATGGAGACAAGTTGAGACTATCCTCACTAGTGAAATAAGAATCATATTTATAAATATCATATTATATCTCTAGTGTAAAAAGTAAATAAGAACTACAAGTGTAATAAAACCAAAATGTGTAATTGCTATTGTAAAAAAGAGAGGAAAAGAAAGTGCTATAAGGGATATAACTGCATGTATGCTTGAGTGTGTAAAATACATGACCATATTGCTGAATCTTTGTTGGATCTTTGAGCAGAACTGTTTGTCATCTGACTGTTTGAATATTTACTATGTACCCTTTAACTTTGCAGCTTGAACAACTACATCCAGGATGACAGCATGTAATTTATTAATTACTGATTTCTTAGTGGGGCTTTTTCTCATTCTCCTTTTTCTTTCTTTCTTTTAGAATTCTGTATTGTTGCTACCCTTTTTTCTGTTTTGCTTTTTTTTCTTCTCTTTAAATAAAATTTTTAAAATGTATAATTGCTATTATAAAAAAAGAGGAAATAGGAAGCACTATAAAAGATATAGCTGCATATATGTTTAGGTGTGTGGGATTGATAACTATATTTCTAGGTTCTTGTTGGATTGTTGAACAGATCTGTTTGCACTCTCACTGCTTGTGTGTCCACTTCGTGTGCTTTAATTTTGTAACTTAAAAAACTATTTCTAAAAGAACAACATGCAATTTATCAACTAGTGATTTCTTATTGTTTATCTTCTTTTCTTGAAATTCTGTAATATTTCTACCTTTTTCCTGTTTTTTTTCTCTTTAAATAAAAAAAAAGAAATTAGGAACAGGAAGAGATTTTCCAGCTATGTGTTACACCTTGCTTTCAAGCTACTAATTTCTAGACTATCTCAGTCTTTAGTGAATGAATACACCAAACTATATTAGCATTTTACATTTTAAACTTATTGCATAGGTTTAAATTAATTGCCTATCTCTTTCTTATTTTCTGATAGCAAACTAATTCCTTTATCATTTTCAATGTCTCAAGTCAAAGAACCTGTTTTAGAAGTAGTTTATTGGTTCTGCCATATTAGGTGGAACTGCATCATCTGGTCATACTTTTAGTGACTTCTAGGGACTGGATCTCTTTATTTCAAGAATATCCTCAGGTATAACTGAGATTGTTAATATTGCAAGATACAAAGCCATATCAAACTTTGCTCAAATCAATTCTATTTCTGACTTTTTTTTCATGCTAAGGTAACAAAACCATTCCCAATGTCACCAAAATAATCATATTTTGTATGAAAGGATGTAATTTAAATTTTGTGTTTTTCCTCAATGTGGTTCTGTAAAGAATATTAAAAATTCAAAGTCTTAAAATGTCATCACTACAAACATTACACTTTTTCTGAAGAATTAACTTTAAAATTCCCACATATTTCAGATAACATAAGGACACTATATTCTGTTTTTAATGATTTTTTTCCACATCTGCTAGCAGGATAGCTAACAACCAGATAATTATAAAACAGCAATTCTATTAACAATGACTGAGATACCTAGAAATATAAGTTGCTACAACATTGTTGAAGTTATCTGTTGTACTGAACAATTAGTAAACAGAAATGTTTTCTATTATCTCCAAAGTAATGGACTGCTCATAAAAGTTTGGATTGACCTCACTTGAAATTGAAGGATGGTTTTAACCAGAGACAATATAAATCTGGGCAGCAGTAGTAAGGACTTTATTTTTTGATGCCTCATCCAAACTTGACTTCTTAAATGCAAGAAATTTGATTTCTTCCTTTGTTCTACAGATATCAAGTGATATTTTGGGCAATATGTACTGCCTATGAGACAGTTGACATATATGCCTATCCAACTGATCTAACATCATCAAAACCTATTAATTGTTTTCCTATTTTATTAGATCAGTCCTAGAACCACAAAAAATATTTTATACTATAAGGCTAGTACAAAGTATAGAACCCTTACAAAAAATGTTACTTTTCTGACTCTGAAGCAGACAGTGAATGTTTCAAATTAAGCAGTCCACGTGGTTCAAGACTGCCTGGTTAGGAAACAGACATATATTTTTTGAAAATAAATGAATATTTCTTTGTGAAATCACACATGCAGACAGAGCAAGAGTGAGAGTGAGAGCAAGAGAGAGCGAGAGAGAGAGAGAGAGAGAGACAGAAGACAGAGAAAGCCAAAAAATATATATACACCACAGGAAAAGAAAATAGTATGATATTTTCAACAGATGGTGTTACCCTAGTAAGGGAGACCCTAGAGGTGTTGTACACAGCAGAAAACTCACTACACCACCAGCCCACAGAGAAGAAACTGAAAATTCATGTGGAGAAATCTCAAAAACCAGGGTTGCCCAAGCAATAGTTCACTCACTGTACTACTAAATGTCTGGAAGCTAATGGCCACTACTTTGAGTTCCTCTTGTAGTTGTAGAACCGAAAGGTAACTTGTATTAGTCTCAATAAATCTGATTTTAAAATAGTTATACAAGTTTTCCTTTTTGTGAAGTATGTATATATATTTTGATGAACTCTCTGTTTTTTGGTTCCAGAACTTGATTCTTTCCACAATTCTGGCTGCAAGTTGAGTTGGATGAGAACCAAATCAATTCAGTGGTTTGATTCAAAGTTGACCTTATAGAAAAATTTAATTCTGTTCTCATCAAGTTCAGTTTGCAACCAGAATCTTGGAAAGAATTGAGTTCATTAACCGAGGCACAATTATATATATATATATATATATATATATATATATATATATATAGTTACAGCAATATGTAAAATTTTAATGTTAATGAATCACAATTGTTCTTTACGAATAGGTTCCTTTCATTTAATCCTACACTGTCTAGTGTCTAAAGATTTAACATGTATGCAAAACAAATATATTTCTAATGTTTATAAGTTCTATGCCACAAGTTAGAACACATGCAGATTTTATAACTGCGTATATTTGCTAGGAAGAAATATTGTACAGTATTCTTGTCACATAGACACACATACACACACAAAAGAAAAAGTAAAGAGAGATCTCTATATGAGAAATATATGTTAATTAGCTTTATCATGGTAACCATTTTATAATGTATAAATATATCAAGGCATCAAGTTATATGCCTTAAATATATGCAATTTTTATTAGACAATAATAAAGCTGAAAAAATGATAATCAAAAGAGAAGCTGAAATGTATGCTTCTCGTTTCTCATTCTGAATTCAAGGATGATTTCTGACAGCATCCTTTCTAGTTGATGTGTGGCAGGAAGATTATGTGGAGACCGAGAAGCAAAAAGCTACAGAGAAAATCCCAAAAAAGCAATCCTTAGGAAAATGAATAATATTGTGGTAAGTTAGAAACATATCTTATTAAAAATTATTACACATAAAATATATTACTTTAGAAAATATATTCACTTTTAAATAAACATGTAGAATAGAAAAAATATAATTTGAATAAACTGAGATGTGATAAACTGACAGGTATTTCAGATACAAAGTAACAATTTAAAATTTAAAATAATTTTAAATACATAGATATACTGAGATTTAGAATTCAGATCAACTTTTAAAAACTATTTCATCTGAAATAATTTGTTCATTTCATGAATATTCCACTACATATTTGTAAATTGAAGAACCTATAAAATAGTTTCATCATATTATAGAATAAATTCAGTACTTCAAGTAACTATTTAGGAAATAAACTATTTTATTCAGACTATAAACATAACACGCCTTAAAGGAGTTTCAGGTTTCATATGCTGACAAAGAAAGACTTAGTGGAATTCTTCTTCCAACCCTGTTTTCCACTAATGAAGGAAAATGAAATCTACTCATCAAACCATGGATTTCCAATGTGTTCATCATCTACTTTCTCACTTACTAGGTATGGACTTCGGACTGGCCATAGACAAAAAAGAAAGATGTTCTTTTTCCTGACTCATTGAAATGCAAAAATTTTCATTTTCATCCATCAATGTTTTACTTACTGAGTTAGCACAGGCAGTGGGCAAAGGCAAGTTTTACACACACATGTGAAACACCTTGGTCATGGACTTCTGATTGCAGAAACATGGCATTCTGTTACTAGGCAATTTATATATTCTTAGTGGGACTGCCAAATGAATCTTTAAAACTTGTGTTGAAAATAAGTAGTCTCTAGAAAAAAACAATATGTACTTCATTATAACAAAATAAATGTAAATTCTGTTCAATAATGTATTAATTCATTAATTACATCTTTATTGGCATTGTGGTGCAACATACAATAAGCAAGATGACAGGGTCATGTCTCCAGTGAGCTTAACACCTGACAGAGTAGAGGGATTTCAGACAATGTGAAGTCTAGCATCACTGTGGGGTCACTGAGCAGAGGCTCTGAGCAATACTAGAAAGCAGGCGGCAGGAGAAAACTTGGGCCGAAAACTGAAGGGAAAATGGGTGTTGAGCCAGTGAGAAGTTTGGCTGTTGATGTTGAGCACTTGGTAGGGAGGAGGCAGCTTACCCAGGGCTTTCATGTTAGCAAAGGGTAAGCCTGATACATATACCTGAGCACCAAAGTGTCTTTGCACAAAAGATTTGCAGAAGTCACACAACCATACACTGAGGTTTATTTTGATTTGTCAGTCTCTTTACTACATAATAATTATATCAAACATGCTTCCCTAATAATGTCTTCATTCCTCAGTCTTTTAACTGAAAAATACATTGTACATAACTTTAATATAGTTAGTAGTAATTTAATTACTTATTTTTGAAAATGTAATTGCAATTTATAAAAGCAAACACATAAAATGAAATAGCACAGATTAGTACAGAGGATAAGACATCATGGGTGCATTTTGTCCAGTCTCCCCACATAGTAACATTTTCCAAAAGTATAGTATTATAACACAGTAGTACTGCTATTGAGAAACCATGGATCTTATTCAGATTTCTGCAGTTTTATTTGTGTGTGTATGTGCATATGTGCTCACATAAATTGTATATAATTTAAACCACTTGTCCAGCTTTGTATTTGTACCACTTCAATCACAATACTGCACAGTTCCAATAGAAGTTTATGTTACCATTATATGACAATACACTTTTCTTGTTTCCATACTTCCAAATTCATTGCTAACCTCTGAAAACGACCAATCTGTGCTCCATTTATAAAATCATCATTCCACAAATATTAAACAAATGGAATCACATAGTATTTAGCTTTTTCTTCCACTTGATATAATTCCCTTGAGATTTATTAAGTTGATGTATGTACCACTGGTTATTTTATTGCTGAAAATTCTTTGGTGGTATAAATATGCCACTGTTTGTAGAAGGAAATCTGGGTTGCTTCCACTTTTTGACACTCAAAAATGAGGATGCTATGAGCACTCATTTACAGGCTGTGCATGTTTGTGAATATACTTTTTTTTTCTGGAATAAATGCCTAAGAGTGTAATTGTTGGCAGGTATGGTAATTGCACATTTAATTTTATAAGAGGCTGCCAAATGATTTCTCGAAACTATTGCAATATTTTATATTCCCAATAACAATGTAAGAGAGATCTAGTTTCTCTCCATCCTAACAAGCACTTTTTGAGGGGGGTACTGGGGATTGAACTCATGACTTCATGCTTATCAGGCAGGCACTTGTGCAGCTGAGTTAAATTCCTGGCCTCAAGCATTTGTTGAAGCTGACATACTTTTAAAAAATTATCTATATTAACTAGCACATCAACACATGTTTCATTATGATTTTAATTTGTATTTTTTGGTAACTAAGTTTAAAAAGTTGGACATACTCATGCAGAAATTTACATATGCATCCTTTCATGTAAATAGATAAATTATATACAGAGTATTTTTGTTCATGATGCTTTATTATCTTCCCTCTTTCCCTTTTTTTTCCCCTCCATCAATCTTTTCCATCCACCTCATCATCATGTTCTACTACTCAGGTAACACTTGGTCAAAATCTCACATGCGTTTTGTTTCCTTTATCTAATATACCTATTCAAAATATATATATATATATATTTTTTTTTTCTGAGAGTTGTCTTACAAGAAAAACTAAACTTGGAAATCTAGTTATTGTATAAAATTTCATTAAGGCTGTTATGGTTTATACCTAGAGAACCCCCAAAACCTCATGTGCTCATAAGTGGGGCTTTATGGAGGTAGGTGCATCATGGGGCTGTGATACTCATCACTAGATTGGTCCACTGATAAGCTTTTTGCAAAATGTTGGGAGGTGCAGCCTGGTGGGAAGAAGTGGGTCAGTGAGGTGGTGGCCTGGAAAGTTCTACCTCCTGCTTTCGTCCCTAAGCTCTTCCTGCTTCCTGACTGCCATGTCTGAAGTAACCTCCTCTGCCAGACCTCTCTGCCATGCTGTTCTGCTTTGCAGCCAGACTATTATGAACTATAGCTTCTATGATCTGTGACTCTAAATAAACCTTTTCCGAGAATTATGGTGTCAGATATTGTGTATCAGTGACATGAAAGCAACTAAAACTGGGCTATATCTAACTATTTTCCTGGTTGACATTCACTTCCAATTTTTAAAAATACATAATTTACTTAAACCTACATCCTCAGGTACTGTTGTGCATATTTATGTGGGATATAGATCAAAAGAGGTTCAAGGCATCAAGGATATGTTTATTTATGAAATAGCAGTTGCCACTTTTCTTGAAAAATTAATTTAAACAATTTTCATTCCCTCTGGCAAGTCTAAGTTTTCACTGCAGATAAATATAAGGACTCCTTTTTCATTTTATTTTGTTGTGCTAAGAATATATGTTAATCTAAACCCTTTTAACTAAACTTTTAAGTGAATAATACAGTATTTTTTTAAATAAATGATCAGAAGTGGGATTGCTGGATCAGCCAGTAGTTCTATTTTATTTTTAATGTTTGATTGATGTAAATAGTTTTACATATTTATGGAATATGATGTGATATTTTCATTACATGCACATTGTGCAATGGAGTCCCCTCCTTACTATTTTCCACAGCAACTGTATCAATTTGCACTCAAAGATTCTAATTTCTTCACAGTTTTGATAGCATTTCTCTCTCTCTCTCTGTCTCTCTCTGTCTCTGTCTCTGTCTCTGTCTCTCTCTCTCTCTGTGTACCAGGAATTGAACTCAGGATCTTGTGCTTGCCATGTAGTCACTGTGCCACTGAGCTGTATCTCTGGCCCCTTGTCTCTCTTTTTTAAAAAAATAACAGTTATCTTGAATAATGCCAGGTAATACTAACTGTGGTTTTGTGGTTTTTCAGGTTGTTTGGTATTTCCCAGTGATTATTTACACTGAGTACCTCTTCATATATCTCCTGGCTCTTGGATGTCTTCTTTGGAAAAATTTTTGCTTGTTTTTTTTAAACTGCTTTATTTGTTTTGTCTTTGAGGTATGCTTGCATGTATTCCTTATTTCCTTATATCTACAGGCTCTGCATCAACATATTCAATTCTGTCTTATGCACTGAAAACATAAAGTTTTTTTCTTGTCATTATTCCATGAACAGTACAAGAGAGTAACTATTTACATAAGGTTAGATATTGTATACAATCTGAAAAAGTTCTGAACTATATAGGAGGATGCATGCAGGTTATATGCAAATACTATGCCATTTTATGTAATGGACTTGACTTTTTGTGGGTTTGGGTATCTGTGGCCATCCTGAAATTAATTCCTTGCACATACTGAGGGATAACTGCATAATAAAACATAACTCTTAAGCTTGAAGAAATTTCTACTTTACTATTGTCTTAGTCAATTTTCTCTTGCTGAGACAAAATACCTAACACCCAAAGTTAAAGAGGAAAGGTTTATTTAGCTCATAGTTTGTAGATGTTCTCTCTACTATGCTGTCTGCAAGGCAGGGTGGCACATGGCACAGGAGCAAAAGATTTTGGTGGTGTAAAACAGCAAAAGCTACAAGGGAGAGCAGACAAGCTCCTTTCTGCCCTTTTTTTCTTACTCAGACTGCTGGAATTAGGGCAGTGCCAATCCAGTCAGTGTGATGATCCAGCAATCCAACCTTAATCCCAACATTTCACATTCTAGATTCAGCCACCCCTGAAAAACTCCAAAAACCCCATGAGGCTTTGGGGGGACATCTACATACAAATCATAGAAACGATTGTTTTCCTACCCAAGAAAATGACTTGTGTTATGCATTAAAAGAACGTCTCCTTTATACAACACTCTTCTGTTAAATTCTCTCCTGAATATCTCAAGCTTTTGTTGCTATAGGATTTTGCTAATTTTGAAGCTTGAATTTAAAAAGTATATTTAAAATGAAGAAAATATGAGCTTACATATTGTACTACCTTCATAAAATAAACCAAACCACATTCCTCTTTATGAGTTTTAGTAGTTCCAAATATTAAAAAATATTACTAGTTTTGAAGTACAATTCAGGTATGAAAAATTCGGATCTTAATTTTTATATAATAATTGATTTTTAATCATCTTTTCGATCTTCAATCCAAGGCAAAGATAAGTGTTTGGCACACACTAAATGCTTCCTAAATATTAATTAAATGAGCAAATGCCATAAGGTTGCGTAGGATCCCAATGTTAAAACAAAAAAGAACAAATCAAAATGTCAAGTATGAAATACAAGTTGAGTAGATAGAGAGGCACTAAATGTGCCTCTCTGCAGTGATTCTCTGGAGACTTAAAATTTCTCTGCAGAGCCACATAGGTAGCTGAGTGGATCAGGCATGACTATGAGCTAACTGCTAGCTTCTCTGGGAGGTGAGGGTTCTGGCCTATCATAGTTCTTTGTTACAATGTGTGCTGCCTGCTCAAAAAGTTCTGGGCTGTAAGTCCCGGGATTTGTAGCTGGGGCACCAACTCATAAAACATGTCAGGATCCATCTGGGGGTAAACCCATCACCTTCCCTGAACTTCGGAGAAAAGAAAGTGATACAAATATGCTATTCCCTTATCTTGGGTAATGGTTCTTTTTCTGAGCAGTTTGTCATCAGCTGGGCTTCATGAATGTGTAACAGATAAAAATATCAATGTACATCTGTGTACAGATCTTACATCTGTGTCATTAAATTTATTTCTAAATAGTTTAGGTGAGATTATTTTAAAAACCTAGTTAAAAATTTTAACTATGTCTAAACAAAAATCATGTGTCTTCCCAAACCAGAAGGTTACTCATATATCCTTATATCATATTATATTCTACACTTTTATACATGTTTATTTGAATCTTTAATTTTTTAACTTGATAGATTTTAGGTCTTATGTCAATTCTGTACATGAAGAAATTTTTCATTTTTTGCTTTTGGTTGCTTTGCATGTCATTGTATTGGACTTGTCATAATTTATTTCCTTGTTACTGATAGATATAAAGTTATTTGTGAAAAAATTTTTAAAATTGTGCATATTAATAAGGTTTCTCACATGTTGTTATATGTGCACATTGTATGATGTTTGAGTCAGGAAAAACATTTATCACCTTAAATATCATTTTATACCATTAAATGAAGTATTTTTCTCCTAGTTTTCTTGAAATTTACAGTACATAATTGCTATCCTAATATGCAAAGGAAAAAAAACAGTACAATAGTACACCACAACTTCTAACCAACTATAGTTTAGCACACACTGGTCAGTATCTGCCCAAACCCTTCCTACCTGCCTCCTCTTTCTTGCCTCTGATAACTGCCATTCTACTCCTAACTCACATAAGATCAAAGTGTTTAGATGTCACATATGAGAAACATGCAATACTTGTCTCTATATGCTTGGCTTATTTCACTCAACATAATGATCTCAAGTTCATTTTAGAGCCTTCATTATTTTTATGGCTGAGTAGGATGCCTATGTATATTTTATCTATACTATATATACAGTATGTTCTTTATCCTAAGTGATGGTCACATAATTTGTTTCTATGTCTTGGTGATTGAGAACAGTGCTGCAGTGAACATGAGCATACAGAGACCTCTTCTATACACTGACTTCATTATACCCAGCAGTTTGATTTATAAATCATATGCAAATTCTAATTTTAGTTCTTGAGAAACTTTTATACTGTTTCCCATAATGATTGTAAGAATTTAACTTCCCTCCAATAGAGTTACCTTTCTCCATTTACTCATCAGCTCTCATTTTGTCTTTTTGAGAATAGCCATTCTTACTGTGCTGAGGTCATATTTCATGAAGGTTTGATTTGTTTTTCCTTAATATCAGTGTTGGCCATGGTGTACCTTTTTGGAGAAGTGTCTATTTTGATGAATTACTCATACATTAATTATTTGTTACTCATTTTGTAGAGTTCCTTAAATATTATGGATATCAATTCCTTGTCAGTTATATAGTTTGCAAATATTTTTTCCTTTCCATATGCTGTTCCTTTACCCTTTTACTTCCTTTTCTATATAGAAGCTTTTAGCTTGATGTAATCACATTTATTTATTTTTGCTTTTGTTTCTTCTGGTTTGGAGCCTGGCCCTCCCCATCCTTTCTGCTACCAGCAATTCTTGTTTATTCCAATGTGCACAAGCATTTTCCTGAGATTTTTAGTAGTCTCCTAGTTTCATGTATTACATTTAAGTATCCAGTCAGCTTTGAGGTAGTCTCTGAAGTGGGTGAGAAATAGGCATCTAGATTAAACTTTCTGCATGTGAATATTCAATTTCCTCAACATCATTTATTGAAAAGATAAACTTCTGTCCAGTATGCATATATAGGACCTTAAATCAATTAACTGAAGATGTGTGGATTTACTTCAAGGCTTTCGATTCTGGTTTCCTGGTCTCTGTGTCTATATTTACTATAAGACCATGCTGTTTTCAATACTACACCTTTACTGTATATTTTCAAGTCCAGCCATCTAATACTTTCCATTTTGTTCTTTTGTCTCAAGATTTCTTTGAGTGCTTGTCTGTGTGTGAATCTATACAGAGATTATTTTTCTAATTCTATGAACAATGTCATTGGTGTTATGGTAAGGATTTTATGAATCTGTAGATTGCTTTGGATAATATGGATATTTTAACAATATTTTATACTCTATGAACACTGATGTACTTTCACTTTTTATGTTCTCCAGTTGCTTTCATCAACATCTTGTAATTTTCATTATAGAGATTATTCTTTTCTTTGGTTAAATTTACTCTTAGGTACTTTATCTTTTCATAGTTGTTATACATGGAATTTCTCTCTTGATATCTACTTCTGATAACTGGTTATTTGCACACAGCAGCATGACTGATATTTGTATATTGCTTTTGTATCATGTAACATTGCTAAACTCATTCATTAGTTGTAATGTTTTATTTTTTGTTACACTCTTTGAGAGTTTTTCTCAAATATCATAAGATCTACAAACAGACTCTTCCAATTTGGACACTCTTATTTCTTCTATTTGCTGGATCATTGTGGCTAAAACTTCTAGTACTATTTTGCACGAAAGTGTAAAATAGCCATCTTTATCTTGTTTCAGACATTAGGAAAGAATTTCCAGTTTTCTCTAATTCTTTGTGATGTTCGTCATTGGCCTGTTATAAACAGTCTATATTATGTTGAGGTATATTCCTTCAACATCCAATTGGTTCAGGCTTTTTAAAAATGAAGGATGTTGAATTTTATCTAGGGTCTTTACTGCATTTATCAAGATGATCATATGGTTTTTGTTCTCTCTGTTGATACAACATATCATACTTATTGATTCTTATATGCAGAACCACCCTTGTATCCCTGGGATGAGTTCCAATTGATCAAAATAAATATAAATTATAATATGTCATTGGCTTTGGTTTCATACTATTTAAGGATTTTTGTATTTATGTTCTTCCTGGGTTATTGCCTATACTTTTCTTTATTTTTGGTATTTGTGTTTTTTTCTTTGCTTTATTTTTTATCAGAGAAATGCTGACCTTGCCAAATGAAAGTAGAGTGAGTTTGGAAGAATTCTACTCTCTTCAAATTTCTTGCAATAACAAGAAAAAGTGATACTATTTTTTTAAAAAAATAATAGAACTCAACTTTGAAATCACTGGTCCTAGGCTATTCTCCACTGGAATAGTTTTAAATACTGATTTAAACTCACTCATTGTTGATCTGTTTATATTTTCTATTTCCTTATGATAAAATGTATGCATCCAGGAATTTGTTCATTGTCTACATTATCAAATTTGTTAACATATAGTTGTTCATAGTAATTCCTAATAATCCTGGTGCTTTTATGTCAAATAGAATGTCTCCTTTTTCATTTGTAATTCTGAGTCTCCTTTTTTCTTAGTTTAGCTAAAGGTTTGCCTATTTCATTTGTCTTTTCAAAGAACACGATCCTGACTTCTTGACACTGACCTTGATCTTTGTCTGAGGAAGTACCTGTCAGTTTTCTCCACTGTAATTATTCTCCCTCCATTACTTTCTGTATTAATCCCTCTAGAAAGAAATCTCAGCAAATAGCTCTTACTTAAGGACTGGATATTATACACTATCTCTTTAAGGGCACAATATTTGTATAAATTATTAATTTGTATAAATTCTATTTTATGATATATTTGTCTGCTCCTACATATTTATTTAAGCATTTATACTAGCTGTGGCTCATAAATATTTTATAACTTGGATTATTATCACATTCTATTTAATTTTTTGGTCAAATGTCTAATGGCATTCAACAATTTTGACCTTTAGGAACTTCCATGTCCCTTTGACATACTCTAATTTAAAAAATACTTTATTTACTTTCTGGCACTGCTACATGCTCTGAGTTTATCTTGTATATTTCTTGCCCCAGCCATAGAATCAGTCATTTCTCCAAGAAGCCCTGATTCCTATTATTAGAAACTAAGATCAAGATGCTAGGTGTACTCTGGAATTTTATTTTAAGATTTTAAATCCTAAGAGCTTCTTATAAATTTTAAAATGCAAATTTATTTTAAGATTTTAAATCCCAAAAGCTTCTTATAAATTTTAAAATGCACATGTTTGGCTGACTCTGGGGGAGTGTACTTTGTTTATGCTGAACCTTAAGTGCAAATGCAACACAGAGACTGTAGTACCAGAACTGGCCATGCTGGCTGTCCCATGTCTGGGTCTGGTGACAAACTCACTGTCTTGGACACACTGGGGCTCTACTGTGCATAGTTCAACAACATTCCTGGAAGTCCCACTGAAGAATACCAAATGGGAACCGTTGAATCTGAAGTATGTGAATGAGAGCTTCTGAGTTTTTGTAAAAATATTAATACATTACAGAGAAGAGTATTTCTAATCTAGGCAGTTGGGATGATGTGAAAGCAATAGTATGCATGATGTGTAAACAATGCATCTTCACTAAAACCACAGTAAGTATCAGAATGGAAAATAAGAACTCTGTTTTTATCTGGCCTACTGGTAAATGTGCTGTGAGCCATAAAGAAGAGAAGAGATAAGTGGTATCAACAAAAATGTCATGAAGCAACAAGAATCAAATTAGATGGATATATAGGATGTAAACATGTATAGTTCATATGCATCATGTATACTCTTCCCAATTTTCCAGAAAGTAAAAATTTCAAATGGATCATGTGCTTTATAATATTCATGGACTAGCTTTGAAAACATTGAGAGGAAGTTAAGTGAACAATGCATTACAAAAATTTAAATCAAATGGGTCAGATATGTAAGTATGTATAATTATATTCATTGATGTTTGCACTACAATCTCAGTAAAAATCAGAGTGATAAAGATAATTTACTGAAGAATGAAGTAAGGAGTTTAGATACATCTCTTGAAAGAAAATCTAAATAAAAATTTTACTTGAATAAATACATTATTTTTTCTGAAATAGCAGACTCCAGACTCACTAAAGCATCCATAATATTGCTCAGTATAATTTTGAAAATATAAAATAACAGTGAAAAATTAAAAAATTAAGGTAACAAAAATTTCCTTTGTCTTTTTCCAAATGACAACTTTATGGTTGTTATTAGTTTTAAAATGGGACATTAGTATATTATATTAAAGAACCCAGAGAAAAATGAAGTGGTCAATGTAAAGACAGTGAATAAGAAGACCAAAATGCTTTTGGATAATAATATATTTCAGTAGCAAAAGTAAGAGAAGTTTTACCGCAAAGCAAGGGTTTATTTTACTAAAAAAAAGTCTCTGCAACTCCAAAAGGTCTATTTAAATGACAAGATGAGGTCAGATGACAAGTGAAGAAAAATATGCCAGAAGGACCCATCTATTGAGGTGCTCAGGAGAAGATTTTGATGAATTCCAGATCAAGTTAGCAAAAGTAAGGTAAGTGTGAGTGAGGAAATGTGAGCAATTTTAGTTAGGCAGAGTGAAACTGTTAGTCTTAGAATAATATAACTCTTTTTTTTTTTTTTGTCTTTTTGAGACAGGGTCTCACTATGCAGTTCAGGCTGGCCTTGAGCTCACTTTGTAGCCCAGGCTGGTCTCGAGCTCTCAACGATCCTCCTGCCTCAGCCTCCCGAATGCTGGGATTACAGGCATGAGCCACCATGCCCTGCTAGAATAATATAACTTGATATTTATTAAACTAGTGAATTTTAACTGTACAAAACCAGGTGCTTTATATTCCCCTTAAAAATAATAAAGCTTTTTCTAAAGACTTCTCTATTGTTTCAAATTCACATATTTCAAGACCTTTGAATTTTTGCTTACATTCATTATAAAATGAATGCACCATTTCACTGAACAAAATCTTTAAAAAGCAATAGGCCAACTAATACAGTATATACCACGTGGATTCCAACATGAAAAAATACAGGAAGTTCAAACCACAAACTGCTTATGTCAGAGTGCTTGATGAATTAGCACACTAAAATTCAGTCTGAATTGTATTTACTTGTAGCACTAAGAAACCACAAAGCAACAAACAGTTCAACGCTCTGTTTTGAAATGTCTGGGGAGTTAAACTGTGCTTAGACAGTACCACTGTGATTGCCCTACCAAATGCCTACAGGTAGCTTACCCACAGCAAAATCCATAGTATAAGAGACACGTCCACCATAATGATGTCCCAGGTATTGTTTATTTAATTCTGAAAGCTTGAACAGAAACCTTGAGAGTCCTGAAACGACCTGAGTGCAAAAGCCAGACACAGACACATAGCACCAGACACCCTATGTTAAGCTTTTTCCTAAAATCTTCAATGCTTCTCATTACAAGAAGCCATTCAATCCCAATGTACCTTCATCTGTCTGACTCATTGTCTCAGAGCAAGTCAAATTTCCTCAAGCAGAAGAAGGGCCTGTAATTGCTTACCTGACTCACAGGCAAATGTTTTCGACGTTTCATCATGAAAGATAATCGCCACTGCATGCTTCTTTGTCTCTCGAGGCAGTCTGGTTATATTTTTGATGTTGTGCAGTTCAGTTACCTTGGAAGAAAAAAAAAGTATTTTTAATTCAGATATATATATATATATATAATACTTTAGTGCTTAAGTGTGTTACATATTGATATATATTTTATACTTCACTGCTTAAGCAAATAATCAAGGTATCACTTTTTTAAATCACTTTGCAATGGATTGCACTAATTTTTTATGAAATATCAAAAGTGATACAGTAAAACATTTAAAATATTTTCCTTTTTGACCTTAAGTCTGGTTATAATTTATATTGTTTACTCTATTTTGAAGTAGTCTAAATATTATATAGAATAGCTCCATGGACTCTGTGTTTTTATTAAATTTGATTCCCCACACACAGTAGCAAATGTGATACAAAGAGGATTATTGCTAGATATCTGTTGACTATGGCCTGGATTTACCATTTCTCCCAATGTCCATCTACCATGCAAATTCTGAGAGGACTACAGTCCCAGGGGATTGTCACCTATCTACTGACAAAGTTGATGCAAAATATTTGAGTTATTTAATGTAAACAATGGCCTGGCTGTCAAAAAATGCATACTACTTCTCTTATCAAGGTCAATTCATGACTTATGGAACTAGACTTGAAATCCATTATCATATGGAAATTAATATACATTTAATAAATCTGCTTTAACTCTTTTTCTGGTAAAAGTTCTACTACAACATAGACATCTTTTATTTTTCCTCAAAGGCAACAGAGTTAGACAAATGTTTATTTTTCCAAGTACTCTTCCATACAACATTGGATAATTTAATTAATAATTTTGTAATAATATCTTATAGACTTGTGTGATTTAATCTTTTCAAATTTACTTTGCATCATTCCAACTTTTGTTTTTCCTCTAAATTAAAATATTCTCTATTTCTGGATCAAAGTTTTTAGCAGAATGCAGGCACAAGTAGTAGCATAATAAATAGCTAATTAGTACCATTTTAGGGCATCCTGTAATGTCAGACCTATGGCATTCTATAATACATTAATTATTTTTGCTCCTGCATAATTTTATCTTTTTCAAATCTGGAACTTTCATGGACAATATTGAAAGTTATTTTTCTAATTAGTATTTTGAGAAATACAAGAATTTACTAAATACAGATTTTAACTTTTCTGATGACATATCTTATTTGTCATGTTACCAAAAATGAAATATTAGGCAAAGGATATTTAAATGCAGGAACTTGCTCTTTATTTGTTTTATATCTAATATTATGTCATTATTTAATAATTGTTGATGTTTTTGTTTCACAAATAAATCACAAGTCTACTTGTAAAAATACTATATTATTAAATCATTTCTTATATAATTTGCCAAATACTAGAAAAAGGTTAGATTTTCCAAGAATGTTGTATTTTTGTCAATTTCTCTTATATTTCTATTCCTCATTGGTTATCGAGCACTATACTGAAGACAGTAGTCAACATTCAATTTTAATAGATTTAACTTGATGCATTATGTATCTTCTTTCATGTGGAACATAAAAAAGTGAAATTGTTCACATACTAATGCAAGCATGCACATACAAAAGCATCAAATTCACTAGGATAAAAACCCACACGTCAGCTCCTGTTGTGCAAGATTCCACATGAAAAAAAAATGGAGGAACAGCTAAAATTAGTAGACACAGTGCTTTCACTGTGACCTGCTGAGCCGTCTGAACTGAGCTGCCCGAACTCGTGCCAGCCGTGACCCACCACAACCCGCAGAGCCACCTGAACTCGTTCCTGCCGTGACTCACAGGAGCCACAGCTACTGAAGTCGGGGTTTGGTGAGCCCAACGGAGAACAGAGCCAGTGATGGGACCCTCATTTATCCATGGTTAGTACTGGGAATAAGATCTGCCCACGGGAAGGGCGTGACAAAATGGGCAACATGTTAGAATCAGGCAGGAGGAGCCTGAACTAGGAACAACAGTGACTTCAGTTGGTTGCTCCCTCCCCAGAGCAGATTCGTGGAATTTGCTTGGCCTGCGTCACACCCCTGACCAGAACCCAATAAGCCATCCCAAACCGAATCTCTACATATAGCACACAATAACCTGGTGAAGGCCCCTGAAGTTTGACTGGCCCAGTGAGGGGAGGCCAACATATGCAGCCTCTGCTTACACCTTAGTGACAAGAGCAAACAGGAGAGGGCAGAAATCCCTCACCAGAGTCCTTCAGAAGAACCATAACCAACAAGAAAAGGGGCTGAGACCTCCACTATACATCTGTATGGAAGAAACCAAAAACATGACAAGAGAAAGAAACAAGCAAAAGCCCCCAGCCCAAAACCTTGAGAACACTGATCCAAGAGAGGCAAAAACAAGAGACTGAGGACAGCAAACACACAACATCAGACACGGCTTCAGTGGACATTAAGAGATATCTTCGGGACCTTGTAGATGAGCTCAAAAGTGAAATATTAAATCAGGTAAAGCAAAATATAAGTAGATTAATAAAAGAAATGTGAAGCACCTCTCAAGAAGACACAGACAGAAGAAGGGAGGAACACAAAAAAAGAGAGGAAACATTCAATAAAGAATATAAAGAAAATATAGAGTACATGAAGCAGATTCAAAGAGACTACCAGGAAATTAAAAACTCCATTGAAAGCTGGCAAAACTGCATAAAAAAAAAACTAAGGATGGAGAATCAAAACTTGAAGACAAGTTTGCAATGTGTGATCATGAAATGAAAGATCTCTTAAAAATAACAAGGAAACAGGCAGTAACAATACAAAGACTAGAAGATGACAAGAGAATCTACAATTTAAGAATAAGATAAGTGAATGAAGAAGCAGGAATAAAAACAGGTGAATTACAAAGGCTATTCACAGAAATAATTAAGGAAAACTTCCCAAGCATGAGAAAAGAAAATGATATTAGGTTGCGTGATGCATACAGAAATCCAGCCACCTACAACCATAACAGAGCTACACCCAAACATATAATAATCAAGATACCAGAAATCCAGTATAAAAACAAAATATTAAAAGCCATCAGAGAAAAGAAACAGATTACATATAAAGTAAAGCCCATCAAGATCACAGCAGACTTCTTGACACAGATTATCAGTCAAGAAGAGCTTGGAGTGAAGTATTCCAAGCCCTGAAAGAAAATAACCTCCAGCCCAGATTGATGCACTCTGCAAAACTGTCACTAGAAATTATTGGAGAAACAAGATGTTTCCATGACAAAGAGGAACTGGAGGAATTTGTGGCCACCAATCCAACCCTACAGAGAATGCTGAAGGACATTCTACAGAAAGAGAAAAAAAATACCTGGATTTTAGGAACAGTGGCAGAAAGGCCTCAGTGAATGGGGCAGACAGTAGAATGAAGGAGAAAAGTAGACAAACAAAGGCAGAGGAATAGCATAGCAGAAAGGAGGCAGAGAAGGTTGGCTATAATCTCTAACATAGATGGCCTTGATACACTAAAAAAAAAAAAAGACAGGCAGAGTAGATTAGGAGGCAGGATCCATTGAGATGCTCTGTATAGGAACTATAAGAAATGTGAGAGAGGGCTTATGGACCAAAAATCAAATATGAGAAAACAATGCTCTATGTGATAGGGAAACATAGAGAAATAGGAGCGACTCAACCACCACCTGCAGATAGGTTGGAAAGACAGGATACTTATGTGCAGTAGAGTACATAAGAGTGATAACATAAGAACATGGAGTGAGAAGGTTCAGAACCACTTAGGTAAAAAGCAGGATGCCCCCCAATCTAAAATCTGAGGGAGTTGGTGGGACCCAAAATGGGCAGCACCCTATGGGAGTGAAAAGGGAGGAATAATCTAAGAAAAGAAAGCAGAGGATATTGTTAATACTGTATCAGAATTTAAAACCCCCATTACTCACATCACTCTGCTTAGATGGATTATATTCTGTTCCAGTTTGTCTACTTGTACTAGATTTGAGGGCACAGACAGTTATCCCCAAAATAGCAAAATATAGCATGGTAATCATCCTTAATTTCCTATTAACTTAATCTGAAGTTCTATATAATTTACAATGTTTTACCATGACTGATTGTAATCGAATCTGGTTTGTTAGATTGCTGTTTTGTATTGACAGATTTTATTCAAAGCTGTTATGATTGATAGTATCAAGTCTGAGAGTATAGGTAACTACACTGAAGATAACAAGATTCACTAGAATATCCACTATGGTTTGATTATTACCTGCCTTTGAAGTTTTATACTATCTACAATGTTTCATTTTTACTAATATTGTTATATAATGCTATATTCAATAATACTACTATATTCAATTATGCCTGATGATATAGACAATTCTATTGAAGACAACAAGAGACAGCACAGTAACACTGTAGATCACCTTGTACTGTGGTTTTATATGACTTTTTAGTTTCATTATTTTATAGGAATTTGGTTTGTTTTGTCTTATTAGTTTTAGTTTTTTCCCTCTAATACAGAAAGGGTAGAAATACATGTAGAGACTCATGCATGCGTACCTGTTTGCAGTCTCACTGTTTGAATGTCTACTTTGTATGCTTTAATTTTGTAACTTGAACAACTATTTCTAAGAGGACAATATGTAATGTATCAACTAGTTATTTCTTACTGTTTATCTTTTTTTGAAATTCTGTATTTTTCTACCCTTTTCATGTTTTTTTCTCTTTAAATAAAAAAACTAAAAAGAAAAAAAAATGGAATGAATAAAAGTATTTATCTTTAAGTTCATGAAACATTCTGTTTGTTCTTTTCTATATAAATTCAATCATTTAAAAAGTGTCATGAGAAAGAAATCAGTAAAATGAATCCTAAATTAAGTCTTAAACCACTTTGACTAATAATCAATTTTAAAAACAATTTTTATTGTTCTTTCTTTTAGAGAGAAAAAGCAAAACAGAAACAAGGATAGAAATAATACAGAATTTTAAAAAATATCAGTAAGAAATGACTAGTCAGAAAAATAAGAAATTACTAGTTGATAAATTACATATTGTTATCTTAGAGGTAGTTGTTCAAGTTACAAAATCAAAGCATAAAAAATGGACAATCAAACAATGACAGTACAAACCATTCAGTTTAACGAACCAAGAAAAACTTAGTAGTATGGTTATCTATCTTGTACACTTAAACATACATACAGTTATATCCTTTAGAGCACTTAATACCTTGGGGAACAAGATAAGAATGCAATTTTTGAAACAATAATTTACATATTATATTTCAAGATGTCAAATCACTGTTCTGTAATAAAACTTAACTCCTGACTATTTAAATCATTAAATAATTGATTTAAGTGATACACCAATTTTTGTTCTGACATAACAAAATGAAATTGTTTGGAAAAAAGATATTATTTTCAGATGTTACTAATTTTACCTAAATGAATGATCTTGCTTAAGAATTACTGTTATAAAAAAAGAATTACTGTCATAAGGTAAATATAAAAGTGATAGACTGCTATAAAATTTACATTATATAACATATCTAATTGTGCCAAACAATACCATAAAAATGTTTATAAACTTGCTTGAGACCTTTTAAAATATTTTTTATTTACAAATATAAGAGTATACTGGAATGGATCTTGTAGATTTGATATTTTTTGTGATCTCATTATAAAAATCAACAAAATAGACTAATGGATAGTCAGAAGAATGCAGCAGGCAGGAAGGACCATCTAGGTTTAGTACCTTAGGCAACCTGACAAGATTATGCAGTTCAAACAAAGTGTTTGCTCTTCTGTAAAATTTACATTCAGAAATGCAGACAGCCTCTCCAAGCAGACATGGTTACTGTGGTTTCAAAAATAATGCAGTCTTTTCATTAGTGATCAAAGGTATGATGTCATCACTTCTTCAATTAAGACCATAGAAATGCCAAGAAAAAAGTACTAATTAGAAGTATAAAATTCAACATTAAAATGTTATGAATCATAACAAATTAGATTAAGATCCAATATACTTGAATTTATTATCCTCATTTTTCACTCTCAATAATACATAGATGCACCATTCTATCAGAAACTGTATGTACTAAACATGAAGGAAAGTATTAAAATAATTTCTATATAGCAGTGCAAGAGATATCTTTATTATTTAAAAACCTGTCAATATGAAATAAAGTAATTATCAACATTTATTAAGGCTGTAATGTCCTAGACTTTTTAGTAGTTAAGTCTGTAAACTACATTATTTAAAAATTGAATATGTATTTCTGAAAAACTGACTTTTCACATGGCTGTCAAACCATGAAATACTGACTAAAGTTTATGAAGATAATTAACATTAATAATTTTAAGTAAACATTAAATTGACAGAATTGAAGTGAAGAAGAAATTACCTGAAAATAACTTGTTCAAGTCCAAATCAATGAATGCCATGATCAACAATTTAAAATGTTCAGGTCTGATAAATGACAGAATTAATGCTTAAACATAAACGTAGCCAAATGATGATCTGTCAATTAGTTCATTTGTATTTTAGGGTGCAACCCATAAATAGTTCATGGAATTAAAGGGTAGACTATTCAGAGAAGAAAAACATAATTTTTCTGTAGACCTTCACCATTTAATTGGGGAACAAATACAAAATGGCAGTAATGAATTCTGTGAGAAAGGGAAGAGAACTAAGAAGACACTGAGAAAGATTTCTATTTTGATTTATGTATTTTACCACCATTTTGCAGACATGCCACTTTAAATTTTAAATAACAAGTAACAAAAAATAGCTTACTGTCTCAACTGCATTCAATTCTATTCAACTGTTGAGTGAGTTGTAGCTATTAAGGATTGCTATAAGAGATATAAATTATTAAATATTTCTATTATGTTAAAATTAATAAATCATCTCATGATAACAGAAATAGTGTTTCAAAATAAAACTAATTGCTCAAATAGTGTAAACATTTTAATTTTTTAAAACTCTTACATATTTTGCTTAATAGAAAACAGCTTGATACTCTTAGCTGCTTCTGAATTCAGTCAGTTGTTTTGATTAAGTATGTGGAAAAGTAAGGCCTCACATAGATATACAAGTCTAAAAAGAAGGAATAACTTAAGAGCATTTTTCAGCCAAATATGGATATTCTTCTCAGTCATTTGATCACCAAAGTGGACAAAGCTTCTCCAGAAAGTTATTGCAAAGATGAGTCTTATGACATGTCATATAAGTTCCTACTCTGTTATAATGAAGTTCATAAGTTGATTTTCAACTTTTTTTTAAAAAAAGAATGAAAACAAAATAAAACAGAACAGAGCCAGTCAAGACAAAACAAAGATAGTGGTACAAGACTTCAAAACAAGACAGTAGAAAATCAACAATGGCTATCATAATATATCTTGTTACCTTCAAAATAGCTCTCTGTACCATCAGACATAATAAAACAGACAAAACAAAACAACAAAAAAGATATAGGACTTCAAAACAATATAATAGGAAATTAACAATGGCTACCATAATGTCTTTTGTTGTCTTCAAAATAGCTGTCCAGACCATCAGACATACACATGTAAAATTAACAAACAATACGAGAACTAGGTTGCTTTTTTACTTCAGTTACTATCTTTTCAATCTTTTCAAAATTTCAGGTGTGTGACTCCTAACTTCTACTATGCTTGTATTTCCTGAACTTGTTCTGTGCGGGCTGGATGTCTGAGATTGTATTTTGCTCCTTCACTTGACATTTTCCTGTGTTCCTCTGAATCAGTTCATTGCTGCATCCCAGTCACTTCCTGTATTGGCTGCCAGTCCCTTGGTGTAATGCACAGGACTAGGCACGTAGGCTTCTCTGATCCAGAGTTCCTGGAGTGGCAGGGAGGCATGGGGCAGTGGTTCATCAATGCTCTCTTGATGCTCGTGGGGCCTCAAGGCATGCTTTCTTCTCTGGGCCCATGCTGGGCTCACTGGATCTCTCAGGCCTGCTGGCACATAGCCTTGCAGTGTGGCTTCCCATTAACTCCATTTGTTCACAGGTTTGGTTCAGCTGTATTTCTTTGCTGATTTCCTGTCTAGCTGATCTCTGTCTCTGTGACAATGGGATATTGAGGTCTCCTATTACAACTGTGTTATTGCTCATTTGATTTTCTGTGTCTATCAATAACTTTATATAGTGGAGTGCTCCTTTATTAAGTGCATATATATTCGTGCTGTCTCCAGCTTCCTTACTGACCTCAATCAATCTTGTGTTATTCTTCAGTTCATCTTGTAGCTGCTGATTGATTTCTCGTGCTCTCTTGCTATTTTTAAGATATCTTTCACAAACCTCCCAAGATATACAGCTCTTCCCCTAGATTGAGGCCTCTCTTAAAGAGGAAAGGAGATGTCCATTTCTCAGGGATGTCCTTTAGATGTAGTTGGTTCTTCATAGCTATCTCAAGAACCTACCTTTTTCTGGTGTTTACAGTTCTGTGATAATGTCCATGTTACATCCAAGACATGTGCTAGGTATGGAGTTGATCTTGGCTTCTAGATGTGGGGGCTGGGATTGGTCTTCTGTCAGCAGAATTCTTTAGAACCCAAATTCTGTCTCTTCTCTGCTGCTTCAGATGCTTCCACGTTAAAGGTCTCGCTGATTACTTCACCCTCCAGAGGTATGTGCACATCTGTGTACTGGGCTGTTGTCCTAAGTCTTGGGGTTCCCATTGGTCTTACACTCTTCCAGCTGGCCCCACCCCATCCAGAGAGGCATGGAATATGAACTCACTGTCTTAAAGCCGGTCCTTGCAGTTGTCTGCCCTCTCAGTAGGGGCCCCTGGCCTGAGCAGGGAGGAGAACCAACAGCCCCAGAGCTCCGACCATGGAGGCACTCAAGGCGCAGCACAGAAAGGCAATTTGCCCGCCCTCTCGGTAAGCCATCCATGCCTGAGCTGGCAGGAGAACCAGCAGCCCCAGAGCTCCCACAAAGGAGGGACTCAAGGCACAGCACAGAAAGGCAATTTGCCTGCCCTCTCAGTAAGCACCCCTGGCATGAGGCAGGAGAAGAGTCACTCAGCAGCTCCCATGAGCCTACTAGTGAGCAGGCTAAGAATCAACCCACCACCACCACCACCACTACCCTGTTAGCAAGTGAGCCAGAGATCTAGACATCTCTTGAGAGGTTGACCATATACAATGTAGTAAATAGGGGGGATTTCCCTCTATCATCTCTTTGAAGGCAAATATTGTTATCACTTGTTTTGTTCTGATTAATGATATGGCTCTATTCAATGTTCCGTTTTGATAAGTTCTAGAATGTCCTGTATTTCCTTTGATTTGACTATACCCTTTGGAAAGAACTGTTGTGAAGGTAATGGGATATACTATAGTACCTATTACTGTTATGCCAGTAACCTGTTGAGGGTTTCTGTACCAATTTCACTGCACTCTCTCAGTTGGCTTTGTTCCATCTTGTTCTGTTGTATTTTGTTGCCTTCAAAATAATAAATAATTAAAATAAATAAAAAATAAAAAGTGAATACAACAAAATGGATCAGTGGGGTATTGAGCAAGCTGAAACACAGTATAACTAAACAGATGATGGACTTGAAAAGCAAAAGGAGGAAGGGAAAGCACTCTAAAGGATATAACTGCATGTATGTTTAAGTGTGTAGGATTGACCACCATGTTGCTGTGTTTTTGTTGGATCATTGAATGGAACTGTTTGCAGCCTCACTGTTTGAATGTCCACATTGTATGCTTTAATTTTGTAACTTGAACAACTATATCTAGACGACAGTATGTGATTTATCAACTAGTGATTTCTTACTGTTTATTTTTTTTCTTTTTCTTTGAAATTCTATATTGTTTCTTCCTTTTTTTTCTGTTTTGCTTTTTTCTCTTTAAATAAAAAAAAAAAAAAGCCAGTCCTACTGTCTGGGATGTATGCAGGGGGCACAGAGTGCAAACTCACTGTCTTTCAGCCAGCCCCGCCATCCAGGATGTATTCTGATTTTCAACTTGGAATGAGTCTTTTCCCAATCATAGTTTCATATGTCATGATCTGGTCGCTGAGAAGACCCTGGTTCATGGAGTTCTGCAGATCTTGGAAATATGGTATTAGCACATTTTATAAAATGAAAATGGATCAAAGATCTAAATGTTAAAACAGAAACACTTAATCTGCAGAAAGATGAAACAGATTAAATTCCTGAAGTCATAAGTACAGGCAAGGATGTTCTGAGCACAATCCCAATTGCACGAGTAATAGTACCAAGAATCAACAAATGCAATGGAATAAAAAAAGCTTCTCCACAGCAAAAGAAATGACCAACAGAGTGATAAGACAACCTACAGAATGGGAAAAATTTTGCTAGCCATTCTTTAGACAGAGGACTTCAATCTAGACTCTATAAAGAACTTGTAAAAATTAGACCACCCAAAAAATAACAGACTCATCATAAAAAGGGCAAGAAGAACTATGAGTGGCCAACACATTCATGGCATAAAAGTCAACATTTCTGGCCATTAGAGAAATGCAATTTAAAATGACACAGATTCTATCTTACCCCAGATCCAATAGCCATTACACAGAAATCAAGTAATAACAAGTGCTGGTGAGGCTGTGGGGAAAAAATAACTCTCCTACAGTGCTAGTGGAAAAGTAAACTAGTATAACCACTATGAGAATCAGTATGGAGATTTCTCAAAAAACTAAAACTAGAAATTCTATCCAACCCAGCTATTCCTCTTCTAGGTATTTCCCCCCAAATACTAAATATATAATATTACAATGATACATGCATACCCATGTTTATAGTAGCACAACACATAATAGCTAAATCTTGGAAGCAACCCAGATGTCCAACAGATGAATGGATAAAGAAAATGTGGTATTTACACACAATGGAGTATTACTATGCCATAAAGGATGAGCTTCATTCATTTTTAGAAAAATGGATGCACCTTGAAACTATAATAGTAAATGAAATAAATCAGACACTCAAGCTTGATGGTTTTAATTATATAATAAGCCAAAAAAACAAATAGAAAACAAAAGATAGAGAATAGAAAGCAGGGAGATAGTTGTTTCTCAAATTGAAATGGAATCAAGAGATGGAGAAGTAGAGGAGACTAGGGAGAGAAAAGGGTTGAAAAAGAATTAAGATGTGCTATGTGCATATACAATTGGGAAAGAATGTAATCGTGTACTGTGAACATGTCCCATAATTTTTTTAACAGCATTATTATCATTCATGATTTTCTCAGAAAAATCTGTAAGTCTTGAAAAGTATGCAAATTCAGTAATGCAATTATAAATTTCTCAAAGTTTAATTTTTGCTTGAAATATACATTTTCACATTTTCATTAAACATGGTCAGTTGTTTTCCTTGAAGCTTGACTCATTCAGTTCACTTCTGAGAACATATCTGTTCAATCTCAAAGACTGAACGCCACAGTCTGGCCATCAGTTGAACCTTCATTAAAATGGGCATTTTCCTCCTTTTTAAGAAGTGGCCGTCTTGCTTGTCACTTCCCCAGCCACACATGCGCTCCACTTCCAGGTGGCCACTTCCCCACCAGCACCCAGAGCAAGCACTCTGAGCTTCTGCCATGCTTTCAAGGCATATTTGAGGGCTAGACTTAACATGATTTTTTTATAAACCACTAATAGTCATTTTTTATTATTATCAAGTTGTATGTATTATCTATGACAGATGTACTAATACACTCTTATACAGTGGCAGCATAGTATCACTACAAGCAGAGAAGTAGTGCATTGTAGCAGCTATGACATTGTAGTATCTATGATATTATTAGGTAACAGGAATTTTCAGTTTCATTTATAATCTGATAGAACCACATTTTTATATAGGGTTCATTGTCAACCAAAACACTATTGTTATTCATCATATTACTGTATTAGATATTTGGAGGGGTACCTAGCATGTTAACAAGTATTGATCTTGAGAGTCCTGTAAAAGCTGAATATGCAGTGTACAGTTTAAATATTTCAGAATTGTGTATAAAATCCGTCCTTATAATTCTAATAGGAAGCTAAGTTACGTGACTCTTTGTATTTATTCCATGTATATTCTTCTCAGTGACTTTTGGTGATGCTGTTAGTAACAGTTGCTAGTATCTTGTCCCCCCTTTTTTCTCTGCCTCTCCACTTTCTCTGTAACTTTCATTCCTCTCTGGAAAAGTTCAGAAACAACTTTCCCTGCTTTCTGAGGACAAAGACACTGGATTGATTGTTGTAGCAGCACTTGATGGTATGGGATATCTAAACCCAAACACCTCTCATCCCTCTGTAATTCAACACTCACTTTACAGATGACAAAACTGAGGTCCAGAGGTGGCATCATCTGATCCCTAGCTGCATGTTTGTTAAACTGTTCTCTAACAGAAGCGTTTCCACATAGCCTGCATACCTACTACATACACGGTGTTGCTGAGGAGAGGAAATTATGGAATAAGAAGATTTAACCCCCATTCCCAGGGGTTTTTTGGCTGCAACATCTGTTTAAAACCTCAGCCTAATAATGGTGAACACAGTAATTTAAAATGAAAACTGTGGTGTTTGGTTTATGTTGAATTGTGGATGCGAAGGAATGGTTGTAAGTTGAAACCAAGTAATTCCCAAATAACCTCTACTTTATCTTTCTCCTTAATTCCTTTTATCTTGGGAAATTAATTAAAATTTCATTTATTCTAAATATAAATGTAATTGTATACAATACAATTACATTGTGTGATTGTGTGCATTTTAACTATAAAAGGAACTGTGTACATATATATTCCATAACATCATGTTGTATGTCTTACACTTCTTCATCAGAGTACTCTTGAGTAAACTGAAAATGCCATTGGCATTTGAATTTGTTTACTTAGGTAAGTGGCTGCCTGGGGATAAAAAAGACAACTCTGGGAACCACTGTTTTGACTAGTGTTGCAATTTTACCAGTTACTGCTTCTACACAAAGACATAGTGAAATTGCAAACATGCAGCTAAGACAAGTGACATACAGAGTTATGACAGCAAGAATGTTGTTTCATGGGCCACTCTGAGATCTCCTGCCCCACAAACAGCTCTCTCCTGAACCCACATCCTTTGTTCTGTCATCCTTTGTGGCTTCTGCTTCCTCCCCACAAATTCATGACTCATTTGAACCTCATTCTCTCATCTGAAACATTAGCATTATTCTTCCATCAACCCACTCACTCCTCACCTTTCATTATCTTGTTCAAACTGTGCCCAGACTAGGGTTTCTAAATTAAACATCTAACTGTGTCCCTCAGGACTTAAGATCATTGAATAACACCTTATTAATGAAGCTTTAATTCTTCGGTAAGGACTTGAAGATTTTCTGTGATTTTGTTCTCATGTGGGCATCTAATCTCATTTTTTCTATTCCAACCCTCAATACAACACAAGTTTCAGCCATATACAAAATCTCTCAATTTTCTTAAATAAGAAAGTTGCTATTAGAAGATCATCCTTTCACACGGTAATCTGCCTGGAGCACCTTATTTTCTACAGCTCCCTGTCACAGTTCTAATCACTTTTCGAGACAAGCTTTCTTTAGTGATTTATACAGAGTTAGTAACTTCTTCCTACTTTGGTATTTTCTCAAGACATTGGCATTTGATTGAACTTATATGGTCTCTTGACTCACTATAAAACCTGCTTGTTTTCTCACACAGACTCAGCAAGTAAAGGTGATTCCCATACATTGATTTAGGGAAAGTTTACAGTCTCAGTGAGGTTTCTGGCAAATGAAGAGTTAAACTCTTGCTGGAGAGAGCAGCTAAGAAAAACAAATGAAGAAAGCTGATAAAGCAGCCAGGCTGGGCTCACTTCATGCCAAGGCTCCATTCCCTCCTCTCTCCACCTCCAATTACACACACACACACACACACACACACACACACACATAGATCACAAACTGGGGAGGGTCTATGTTAGAAAAAAATAACTCAATATATAAAATATGCACTAACACCTACACACACACACACACACACACCTGTATCTCATTATTCTCTCACCATATTAATACACTAAAATGTACATGTATCTCTTTTTGCTAACTCATCCTTGAATGTGGGGTTCTGCTGTAAATCTCGCAAAATACTCCCTGGACAAGACAAAGGGACCACAGAAATGTTTATCTAAAATTATACATTTTGCAATGGACAGGCCACTAGCCAAATCTGGAGTCTCAGAGCCCAGAAGAGCCACCTCAAGTTACACCAACTCTCAAGGGGAAAGAGTCTCTTTCTGGTCACTAAGGAAAGAGGCTTAGAACAAAGACCACCCTGCTGTCCCAGTTCCCAACTCCCTCTCTTCCTCCCACAAGGTAGCTATCTCTCTCCTCACTTCTCGCCCTTTACCAATACTGTGATTTTGTTCCTTATTGCTCCTTCCTTCTAATAAAATGATTGTGTTTCTCCTTCTAAGCTTGTATTTTTTACTAAGGTAGATATTTTTTACAAACCCTAGATAAAAATATACCCTTACAAGAGGTAACAGATTCATGACACGTATTGATTTTTGCATAGCTAGACTTCGGGATTGGGTGAGTTTGTGTGGAGACTTGACCAGGGCTCTTCACAGTGAAGATCACTAGATATTTGTATATTAACTATTCCTTTCAAATCCTGTGGACTGAGAAGAGACTGGACAATGGAATTTGCTCTTTCTCGTTGTATGCTCAAAAATGGAGGACAAACCAAGACATTTTAAGATTTATAAATAAATAGAAGACCAAACATCATAAAGAGAAACTGCTCTTCTTGTGACTCAGAAGGATTAATGACATTTTACTTGGTCTACCACTGCAGCTAGTTAAAAAGTATATTATATAGGTTTAAGAACATGTTGATATTTTTTCCAACTAAATCTAAATTGTTTAGGATGATTTTATTTGCATAGTTAGAATAAACTAAGATTAACTGTATAATTTTAAAATCATATTATTTATGTTGTGCATCTTTCCATTTAGCCTAACTCTACAAATTAAATATTAGTAATTAACATACCTCTTACTATTGTAAAAATTTATTTAAAGTATTTACAACCCAAGTAAATAGAGGGAAATATATCTATTGAAATTGTTACTGAGAAGTTACTTCATGACAATTGAAATAGAGACATACCTAATTAAGTGCTAGATTTCTTTTTTAAACCTATCTTTAGAAAACTGAAAGAAAAGTTTAGATTTTTTTCAAGTAGATTCAAATGAATATAAATTATACTTTTCATTAATTTTGCTAGTAATGGTTATTAATCCTGGTGTTTTACTAATCTATTGTTGTTTTAATTGAGAAAGAGCACTGATTTTTTGAAAATGAAGTAGTATAGTTTTGGAATACGTATAATAAATGTATAAAATAGAGAATATTAATTTCTCATTAGGAAGGTAGGAATTTCAGTGATTTTTTTAATTAACAATTATTATTATACTTAACATATATCAATACTGCTTGATTTCTAAGTTTTCATAATAATGATTTAAATATTTTTATTGCCTAATACACTGTAGACATATATAGACATAAATTTTTATAGAAATATTTATTTGTTTCCTTTAAAGTAAATACATCAATTTTCCAGAAATTATTTCCTTATATTGACTTCTTACTGATAAAAATGTTTGTATATTATTGAAAAAACTCAATATTATTTATTCTGAAAGCTATTTGTGAGGGACCTCTCTGATAAGCCATATAAAACAGCTAACTCCCATGTTAGCTATGTGATTATCCCAACATGTTCACTGTTACTGTAGTCTTTCACAACTTTGACAGATAAAAGGTCTGTCAAATATTAAACACTATGAAATGCATCATCTACAAATGAATAATTGTAGGTCACAATTATATCAGATTTGAAATTGGCCTACAATTGGCCCTCTTTTATTCATAGTTCTACATCCTGGAACCCAACAAGTGCAGATCAAATATATTTGAGAATGATAATTGTGTCTGTAATAAGTATATAAAGACTTTTCTTTGTTACAATTTCTTAAGCCAAATGGTATAACAACTATCTTCCCAGCACTTACATTATACTAGGTAGAAGTAATCTCGAGATGATTTAAAATATATGGGATGATATATGTAGATTAAATACAAATACTTTGATAACTTAATTTTATTAATGTTTTTCTGTTGTTGGGGATTGAACTCAGGTCCTTATGCATGCTATGTACTCTGAGTTATTTAGCCCTACATCTAATGCCTTTCTATAACAGTCTTCAGCATTTGTGAATTTTAGTGTCTTTATTAGAATTAATCATGTGCATACATCAAGGATGACTGTAGAAGAAACTGTTGTCACTCTACTAAGCTTTCAGCTCTAATTCCCTTATGTTAGTCTGAATCTAATTTTGTCCAGCTAGCTACCCTTTTGTCAAGTATTCCTTGTATCCTGGAAGACATTTCTCTTAATATCAGGGTAGATAGACATCCTTGTCTGCCATTCTACTAGATGGAGGAAGATGAGCTAATCCTTCAGGAGGCAGAGCACAGGTAGAAAAAACAAAAGAGGCTGTCAGTTTTAGTGCTGAACTAATTATTGAAACTAGTTTTCTTCTGCACATGCTATCACATATAATTCACTTTTGAACACTGAATTGGGATCTTTGTTATTTCCAACAAAAGACTGTCGTTAATAAAGCAAATTTAGAGCTGACTTTTCTTCACTGTAAAAATGAGGAAGATGGCAGTCTTGATTTGGGTGGCTGTGACACGATTATAGTCATGGCCAGAATAAGGGCTATGTTTTCTGTTTCTTGTGGTACTGTGTTTTGAATCAGTTTATACAACAGCTTTTCCCCTGAAAGTCATGTGATTTACCAATGACAAATAACCATTTAACAAAAAGTTACTGCATGAAGGAAAATACAACTGAAAAAAATATTCAAATTTTGGAGAGTTCAAGATAATGTCAGCACATTATTGCTCCTAAAGTATTTTGAAAGTGTCTATTACAAAACAGAAAGATAATGCATATTCATGACTGAGAAATGTAGAAAAATAGAACATAGAAAAATATGCACTATCATTGGAAATCTATGTACCCTTCTCCATATGTATAAATATGTTTCATTGAGTATAGTGCTACTCTTAATTTGAGAGGAACAACTTAACTACACAGATATTAATAGATACAATTCAGCTACTTTGACTTTTTTATTAAATGTACAAAATTAAATTATTAGTCAGTTAAGAATGGCCCTTAAAATGATGTAAATAAATCTTAGCCGCCATGACTTGTGAATGTGCCCTTACTAAGAAACAGAGTCTTTGTAGATATAGTAAAGTTCACAGTTTCATTTTGTTTTGCTTTGAGGTAGAGTCTTGCTATGCAGTTCAGGCTGGCCTCGAACTCACAGCTCATACTCCTGCCTCTGTCTCCTAAGTGCTGGAATTACAAGTGCCTCAGCCTAAATTAAAAAAAAAAAATTGAGAAGTGACTCCTTTGAATTTAGTGTGGATACTATCTTTATAAAAGACAAGGGGGAGACCTGAGACAAAGATACAGGAGAGAGAGAGCCCTGAGAAGAGAAAGGCAAAGACAGAGATGCTGCCACACACACACACACACACACACACACACACACACACACACGGGCATCTGAAGTCACCAGCTGTTGGCCAGGGTCATCCCATCAGGCTCCCTATAGGGCACACAGAGGGAGGGAGTGCGCTCCAGCTGCCCCTCGGTTTCTGATTCCTGGCTTCTAGAACTTTAGGAAGATGAATTATGCTGTTTCCAGCCACGAAGTTTGTGATCATTTGTTAGCTTTGTCTAAGGCAACTAATATAATTATTCAGGAATTCTTAAATGTACAAGAAAGCTAAGAGACCATCTCTACTTGTGATCTATGAATTGATTGTAGATAATATTTAGTTAGGATTAAGTTATACATTTATAGAATCTAGATATTAAGATTTTACACATTAAGAAATTTAAGTAAATCTAGCTTCAAATAGTAGAGAACCCAATTACCAGTGATTGAAACCTGGAGTAAGCAAATTATGACCTATGAACCAAATTTGGTTTGCTTTGCTAATACAGATTTATCTGAATATAGCAGTGCCCATGTCTTTAGATATTGTTATGGTTGATACATTGTGTCAACTTGAGAAGGTTACAAGTTTAACTGCGACACTCAGCAGGGAGCCAGGGTTCTTTTTTTTATTATTATTTTTTGGTTCTGGGGATCAAACACATGACCTTGTGCCTACCAGGCAGGCGTTTATGCTGCTGGGCTAAATCCCTACCCCCAAGCCAGGGTTCCTACTTTGGAAATATCCTCATCTTGTGCAAAGGAAGGCAAGGAGATTTTGTGAGTGTTTCATCCACCCTGGAGGTGGGGTGGTGGCCTGTGTACAGTATAAGACCAGAGAAAAGTGTTTCCTTCCCTTTTTGCTTTGGATACTTTCGCTCTGGCTGCTGCCTTGAAGTGTTGCCCCAGTGCCATGCCACTCTGCCTTGCAGCCAGCTGATTACAGACTGAAACCTCCAAAAACTGTAAGAAATAAACCTTTCTTTCCTTCATTTGGAGTGTTGGGTATTTTGTCCCAGCAACAAGAGAAAAGTAACCAAGATAGAATAAGTTCATGGTTGTTTTAAATACTGCAAAGCAGAATTGAGAAACCTTGGAGTCTGCAAAGCCTACACTTTTCATTCTTGAGTCCTTTACAAAAACAAACAAACAAACAAATAAATAAATAAAGCTATGGACTGATTTAAACAAACCAATTTTTCTCACATAAAAACTTTGAAGTAAGCAGTTACTGGAGCCAGCTCAGCAGTTGGATGTTGATAACAGCAGCATCATGGGCCCATATCTCTTTTCTCTTAGCATTTCTCAGGATTATCTTTTCATGTTATAAAATGTTGCATTTCCAACCAGCAAGCATTCGATTTATGTAAAAGGATTAGGGGATATTACTGTAAAGTCCTTTAGGTAGCTTCCAAAAGACTTCATTTTATATCTCCTTCGCCAGAAATACGTCATTTTATCCATAGAGAGTGTAAAAAAAAAAAGATCAACTTTTTCTGTCTTTGTAGTGTGTACAGAAAAGAAAGAAATTTGTTACATATAGGTATTGAAGTTGCAAGGAATTAAATCCAACTCCATTCCTGAATTGAAAAAATAGCATTATATTTCATTTCAAATACTTGGATATGCACATATCTCACATACACCATGAATATTGGTCAGCCTAAAATTTTTTCCTAAAAGGAAAACAAAACAGAAATTCTAACAGTAGGTCACTAGAGTTTGATCCCACTGCTAAATTTTAAACAAACAGCCTGGGAAAATGATACAAGAAAGCCCATAAATTTTCTCAGTGAAGTCCTGTTACTTGTGACTAATACCTTTCCATCAGTTATAGAAAGTTTTGCCACTTTGCTGAGTAGTCATGGTCCTGGAGCCACAGCAAAGAAACTATGAATCACTGGACCTTAGAGGATAGCAAATGTTACTGGTCATAAGCAGAATTTTAAGGCATCCTCGAAGATCCCTCAACCTTGCTCTACATGCCTTATATTAGGTTGCGCATAAGACACCATTTACTGTGATTTAAGAAAGAAAAATTCCCTAAGGCATGCTCCATCTCCTCCTTGGAGCCTTTCAAAACCAGGATTTTTCTCTAGCAGGTCACTACTGAGAAGTCAGAGACTCAAAGGCTGAAAAGGATGGATTAGGGGATGAGAGAACCACCTGATGAGGACCACTGGAGACCTCCAGTTGCCGTCAGTCAGAAAGGAAACAGGAAATCAGTCCTGTGGCTACAAGAAACTGATTTTTACTGACAACACAAGGGACTTGGGAGATTTGTCCCCAGAGTCACCAGAGGAAAGAAAACTCAGTCTACCTGACTCCTTGAGTTAGCCTGGTAAAATCCTGAGAAAGGCTGAGTCAGCTTTTCACCTATAGAACCCTGAGCTCCTAAGTGGGTGCCTTTTCACCTCCCAAGTTAGTAGTAATTCGTTATTCAGCCACGGAAAGCTAAAACTGTATCCCAAATATTGTTAGTGTTTGAACTGCATAAAACATTCAGACACTGGGCATAGTAATAGACAGGTCAGATGAGTTTACTTATGAAAAACAGCTGCAATAAAACATGGCAAAGGCGAATTTTTGGTCCACCTTGGCAGAGTTGGCCAACCCAGCTCTGAGATTAGAAGAACATCATGTGGGAGGACAATCTTCATAAACCTCTTATGAAAGAATTAAAAGGATTAAAGAATTTGCAGGCTACTGAAAATCAGGATAAATTTTAGCATGTGATAGTTTAATAAGATTAACTTGATTGAAAGGCATAGAAAAGGAAAGTTGAGCAAAACATAACTGCATTTTTAAGCACACACCTACAATGTATGTATCTGTGAGACCACATGTGCTTGTATGCATGCACATTTCTACATCTGTCATTATCTGTCTTCAAACAAAGGCAAAAAACTGCCATGGAAACAAAAACAAATAATTTGTTTCTCTTAATACTTCAGAGCAATAACTCGATTGTTTTTTAGGAGATCAAATTATATGTGAAAATAATTCCAAGGCAAAATGGAAAAATTATCATCAAACAAGTAGTTTCATTTGAGTCTCCTAAATCCACTATTCCCTATATTCATGCCCTCCTTTCTTATCAATAGATTTTATCTGATGGTTGCTCTTATCACATAAACTAGAATTGACCAATGGGCATTAAAATATTACTGTTTTAATAGCAGCATGTATTTAAAATGCTTCAAAAATTAAAATGCTATATGCTTTCAAAAATAAATGTGAAATGATATTTATAACATATTTGTAGTGAGGGACAAAGTGTTACTCAAGGAAACCTACAATTTTTAAATTGTAGGTAAATGAACATATATTCACAACTTAAAATATAATATATAAAATAAGACTGATGAAAGAAAAAACATTTATTCTCAAGAACATCACAGCACAGATTCTTTTCTGTTACATCTGTCAGCTATTGTACAATTAGGCCGAATTTGGGACGGATTAAAAAAAAGAGATTTTTAAACTGCAAAAAGCAGTGTGGATCATATAAAATAATAAAGGGTTTGGATCTAAATCTTTTAAATAAATGTGAAAATGCTTGGAAATGATAGAAATAATATCAAAGTAGAATTGAAGCATGAATATTCTTTCACATTATCTGATTTACCATATAAAATGATCTTTTTAAAATTACAAGTTATGCTATTACACAAATTGGTCTAAAAGTATTTGTAAACTTTGTGTGTGAATTACTTTCTTGATTCCAAGATACAGTCTGAAGCAGATGTGATTCTTCCAATAAAAACTGCTTTATCTTTATATTGCATTTATTGTATTTACATATAATAAATTCCTTACTTTGTGTGCTGTATTACATTTTACAGATAGGAAAATACACTTTAAATTACAGTATATCATGAGATAGTACATTATAAATGATGGCCTTTAAAAGTGAATAGTATCAAAAAGTAAAAAAGTAATTTTTCTGACATAAATCATACTCTTGTATACTCTCTGTCAAGTTCAGGATTATGGTGTGGCTTTTCCAGACCCAGTGTGTATGTTAATAGATGCTTATGCTCAATAAACTAGATCTTCAAAAGTGCAGAACTGCAGATGGATGGATGGATGGATATATTGATGAATAAATGAAAAAAGATAAGAAATTTTCTATCCAAATCAACAATAACCACTCCAGAAATTGCCATTTGGTATTTCAAGAGACATTCAGCCTTTTAACACCCTTCCCATTGTGTCAAGTGTGTATTCATTCAAGTGTGAAACCATCACAACATGAAATCAAAATAAGAGCATTCAAAGTAACATTGTGTTCATACACGGTGACTGGACTTATCAAAGATTTTGCTTTTAGGCATATGCTATACAGGTGGTATTTTTTGGGTCACTTTTATTCTTTCTTAGACACCCTCAGATGTTTTAAATAAAGAAGAATATTTTATTCATGTTTTATAATATGTGTTTTACATTTGGTCCTTATTCCCTCTTTCAGAAACTGATCCGAAGGAAGGAGGAACTAGGGAAGCATATAGGGAGAAGGAAGGGAAAAGAAAAAAAACATTAAAGAAGGATAAAATGTTATACTAAATGGACAAAAACTGAAAGCTTTCACTTTAAAATCAGGAACAAGACAAAGATGTCCACTATCACCACTCCTTTTCAACATAGTTCTGGAAACACTAGCCAGGGCAATCAGACAAGAGAGAGAAATAAAAGGAATAAAGATAGGAAAGGAAGAAGTTAAATTATCACTATTTGCAGATGACATGATACTCGATATAGAAGACCCAAAAAACTCCATTAAAAGACTACTAGAGGTAATAAACAAGTTCAGCAGTGTAGCTGGATAAAAAGTCAATGCTCAAAAATCAACAGTATTCCTGTAAACAAACAAAAAACTCACTGAGAGAGAAATTAAGGAAATATCGCCCTTTACAACAACATCTAAAAAAATGAAATACTTAGGAATCAACCTAACTAAAAATGTAAAAGACCTATATGCTGAAAAAGGAGATTGAAGAGGATATTAGAACATGGAAGCATATTCCTTGCTCTTGGTTAGGAAGAACCAACATTGTGAAAATGGCCATATTCCCAAAACTGTTACACAGATTTAACACAATGCCAATCAAAATACCATTGACATATCTCACAGATCTAGAGAAAACACTCCTAAAATTCATTTGGAAACAGAAGAAAGCTAGAAGAGCAAAGGCAATTCTAGGAAACAAAAGCAAGGCAGGAGGCATCTCAATTCCTGACTTGAAACAGTACTATAAAGCCACAGTGATAAAATCAGGTTGGTACTGGCAAAGAAATAGACCTGAGGATCAATGGAACAGATTAGAAGAGGCAAGCACAACTACAAAGACACTCAGCCACCTGATATTTGACAAAGTGGCCAAATATGTCCACTGGAAGAAGGATAGTCTCTTTAATAAATGGTGTTGGAAAAATTGGCTCTCTACATGCCGAAGACTGAAACTAGATCCATGCATAAAACTAAAGTCTAAATGGATCAAAGACCTTAATATTAAAACAGAAACACTAAATCTGCTGGAAGATAAGGTAGGTAGAAGTCTTGGAGACATAGGGATAGGCAGAGAATTCATGAACAAAATGCAAACTGCACGGGAAACACTTCAAAGAATCAACAAATGGAATCTCACATTATTGAAAAGTTTCAGCACTTCAAAGGAAATCACCAACAGAGTGAAAAGAAAACCAACAGAGTGGGAAAGAATTTTAACTAGCAACCCTCAGACAAAGGACTTGTGTCCAGAATATATAAAGAATTGAAAAACATCAAGCCCCCCAAATTCAAAGACCCTCTCCAAAAATGGGCATCTGAGATGAACACACAGTTCTCAGAGAAAGATATACAAATGGCAAATAAATACATGAAGAAATGTTCACCATCACTGGTCATTCGAGAAATGCAAATTAAAACAGCAT